>CM037853.1:214391208-214619489 GCA_021234595.1 Delia radicum
TGCTAGACATATGTTGAAAAAACGAAATAAAATCTTCAATGTTGATATTCCTTCACTTACAATGTAAAGGATAGAATATGATGACATTTGAAAAATAACTGCCAGTCAAATTTCAACTTAATTAGTTGAACTGGCAACTGTGGTAATAATTAACAACTAAACATAGCTTTATAGAAAATAAGTTCGCAGTAAATTTCGTCATACTCAAAACTAAGTTACGGCACATTTTTAACCTAACTAGTTGAGTTAAATAGATGATGTTTACAATTTAACACTTTAAGGGCACGAAGAATGTTGATGAAGGCCGTTGCGGGCTAGAAAGTTAACTCAAATAACTTTTTTCTAATTGTTTTTTTTCTGTTAATTAAAGTAAATTATCACAAATAAAATTATAATTTTTCTGTTAATATGAAAAATTTTTCATGATCTTGAACCGAACTAACCAACAACTCACATACAATTTATATAGATCAACAATAAAAATTCACTATTAACCACTCACAAGGTACAGTGCAAAAATTCGCTTAATATATATGCTAGACATATGTTGAAAAACGAATAAAATCTTCAATGTTTGATATTCCTTCACTTACAATGTAAAGGATAGAATATGATGACATTTGAAAATAACTGCCAGTCAAATTTCAACTTAATTAGTTGAACTGGCAACTGTGGTAATAATTAACAACTAAACATAGCTTTATAGAAAATAAGTTCGCAGTAAATTTCGTCATACTCAAAAACTAAGTTACGGCACATTTTTAACCTAACTAGTTGAGTTAAATAGATGATGTTTACAATTTAACACTTTAAGGCACGAAGAATGTTGATGAAGGCCGTTGCGGGCTAGAAAGTTAACTCCATTCATGCAGGTGTCAAATAACTTTTTTCTAATTGTTTTTTTCTGTTAATTAAAGTAAATTATCACAAATAAAATTATAATTTTTCTGTTAATATGAAAAATTTTTCATGATCTTGAACCGAACTAACCAACAACTCACATACAATTTATATAGATCAACAATAAAATTCACTATTAACCACTCACAAGGTACAGTGCAAAAATTCGCTTAATATATATGCTAGGACATATGTTGAAAAACGAATAAAATCTTCAATGTTTGATATTCCTTCACTTACAATGTAAAGGATAGAATATGATGACATTTGAAAATAACTGCCAGTCAAATTTCAACTTAATTAGTTGAACTGGCAACTGTGGTAATAATTAACAACTAAACATAGCTTTATAGAAAATAAGTTCGCAGTAAATTTCGTCATACTCAAAAACTAAGTTACGGCACATTTTTAACCTAACTAGTTGAGTTAAATAGATGATGTTTACAATTTAACACTTTAAGGCACGAAGAATGTTGATGAAGGCCGTTGCGGGCTAGAAAGTTAACTCCATTCATGCAGGTGTCAAATAACTTTTTTCTAATTGTTTTTTTCTGTTAATTAAAGTAAATTATCACAAATAAAATTATAATTTTTCTGTTAATATGAAAAATTTTTCATGATCTTGAACCGAACTAACCAACAACTCACATACAATTTATATAGATCAACAATAAAAATTCACTATTAACCACTCACAAGGTACAGTGCAAAAATTCGCTTAATATATATGCTAGACATATGTTGAAAAACGAATAAAATCTTCAATGTTTGATATTCCTTCACTTACAATGTAAAGGATAGAATATGATGACATTTGAAAATAACTGCCAGTCAAATTTCAACTTAATTAGTTGAACTGGCAACTGTGGTAATAATTAACAACTAAACATAGCTTTATAGAAAATAAGTTCGCAGTAAATTTCGTCATACTCAAAAACTAAGTTACGGCACATTTTTAACCTAACTAGTTGAGTTAAATAGATGATGTTTACAATTTAACACTTTAAGGCACGAAGAATGTTGATGAAGGCCGTTGCGGGCTAGAAAGTTAACTCCATTCATGCAGGTGTCAAATAACTTTTTTCTAATTGTTTTTTTCTGTTAATTAAAGTAAATTATCACAAATAAAATTATAATTTTTCTGTTAATATGAAAAATTTTTCATGATCTTGAACCGAACTAACCAACAACTCACATTAAATTCAAACTTCAAAATAAACAACTAAACGTTTACTAGATTAACCCTCTAATGACACCAACCCGGTTAAGACGGGGTCAAAAATTACCCCATAGCTCAGCTAGGGGCTCTTAAATAACACAATCGCTATGCACAAATCTCTGTTTTAACAATATTTGATCTAAAATTCTAGCCATCAAAATGTGTACACAAGAATATATTTATTTTTTTCGTTCAGAAAGAAATGCCAAAATGGTGGCTTAAATAGTTAGTCTACAATTTCCTATATAAGAACTTTTAATAACCAGTGTTAAAATAGAGTCTGATAGAGTCATAAAATAGCCTTCAAACATTCCAAGATTAAAGGTTTTATGGCTCATAAAAGACTCCAAAATACTATCATCATTGCAAATTTAAGAACTTGTGAATCATGTTTGAGTCATATATCAGTGTTGAACAAATTTACAAAAAAAAAAATTCAATTAGGCTCTTAAATACGAGTCAATTATAATTAATAAATTGCCATATTTTTAAGTGTTTTATGAGTCATGATTTCTGAGCGTTCAGAAATATGTTGGCTGGGTAATTATTAAGAATTGTTTAAATATTATTAATTTCTGAAATATTTTCCTTTCTTTATTCAATTTCTAGCTCCACCAAGTAGTTTTTTAAAATCACCAAAAAGAAACCGTTAAACCTGTTGCAGAAAAAAAAAATATAAAATAAGCGTAAAAAATGTTTAACACACCTTACAGAATGCTGCACATATTTTGCATATTATTTTCCGCAATGTCACTCTATACAAAAGGCGTGTTAGTATGTAAAAATCTTTTATGCAACACTGTGAAATTGTTTGTCACATACAAAAAAATAAACGTGGAAAAAAATTAATATGGACTACTTTTAGGCTTAACACAGCATATAAAAAAAAAAAATAAAAACCTAAAATAGGGATGCTACAAATAAAATACAATGTTGCTTGTATATAAAAACATTTGACTAGGTTTAGTTTTATTTCGTTACAATTTAGTTTTAGTTGTAGTATAGTTAAAGGTGGTAGTTTACATTCTCTCTTTCCTTAAAGTAGAAAATGCGCATGAAAAGAGTTTTTAGTTTTTTTTTTTTGTTTTTGTAAACAAGAATCTACAACTACATCAAAAAAGTCATTGCTCATATAAGCAAAAGGATTTTCTATAGAATATATAATTTTTTATATAGTATATACAAAATATATGTAGGGGTCTAAATATATTTTCTCTAACTAAATATGTAGTGAATGTTGGTGTGTTTTTTTTACACTTTTAGCATAAAAATTCTCTAAACTGCTCCTCCTTCTATTTTACGATACGTTTTTGTTTGTCGGTGTATTATTGTAAATTGAAATAAATTCGAAATGTAAAGTATTCCAAAATTTTCATGTTGTTTTTATTTATTTTAAGTTGTTATGAATTATTGTTTAAGTTTAGTTTAAAAACTAGAAATTAATTTTCATATACAACATATGGAACAATTGTTTAAGGATTAAAAACAAATAATAAAAGTTGTATAAAAAAAGTAGATATACAAATTAAATTATTAAAGTTTAGGTAGAAGAGGTTGGTGTAAGTGAAATTATAATATATTGGATTAAATTGTAATGCAACAAAAAATATGCAAATTAAATTTGGACATTGGATAGAAGTGAGTAACAAGGAAGGTATCCTTAGCAGAATTATCAGACATTGATGGAACATAACTTTTTACAACAACTCATAGTGGGATATATCACAGATTTTTTGGAAATAATTCGGCTATTTCTTACTCAGTGGTCCGTCTACTTCTTACTCTGTTATCCATTGTAATTTCTTGAAAACCGAAAAAAAGTTAATATAGTTTTAGCCCCAATTGTTACTTGTCTAAGTGAAAGCTAACCCAATACAATTAATACAATTTGTTATAAAAATGAAGATCTTTAAATCAATTTTACTTTCTTTCCAGCGCTTCGAATGGTCTGTTAAAATTCTGGCATTTGAAATTGTATCGAATTGACAGCTTGGCGCTCAATTAAAGAAGTTAAAGAAGGCTGTTTGAAAAAAAATAGATATAATACACACAGAGAAATAAAGTGAAGAGTGTATATTAATGGTAAAAAACATATAAATTTAGTTAATACAACGATATTTCCATTATATATCTGAATACTTTGAGAGCTGCAACTAAAATTCTATTAAATTTACCGAACTTTGTTATGAAAACTAAAGTAAAGTAGTGCTAACAGTCTGAAATTTGTAATAACCGAATTTGAGCAGTATTAACCGTACTTCAGTTGGCAAATAGCTAAATTTTTCTTTGTGTAAGTTATCAGAGCCCTGATAAAATGTCCAGCTTCCATCAACTTTGAAAATATCTTGTGGCTCATAGTTTAAAGTGTGATTTGAATACTGGTTACCTATATGACGATATTCAATATTTCCAGCTACCATTAACATCGAAAAGACCTAGAACCACATAGTTTAAAATCTATTTGGTTGTTACATGTGAACATAATGCCAACTATGAATTTTTCATTGTAATTAAATAACATTATAAAAATAAAACCATTTCAAAATAACAAAATTTAACCTAAAAATTGAGTTTTTTTACAAAATATGCCGAACAAATTCCGAAAATTAATACCATTATTTAGTAGCCTATACTATATACTGTCTTATGTATTTGATGTAGAATTGTTCCGAAAATGACAATAAATGTATGTCAACAAAAAAACTATGATTTATTTATATTTGACCACGCCTATAGAAGGTTGGGTTCAATGGCACAATAAGTACACAAAATTCCATACCAATAAATATATTTATATTTATTTTGATTTTCGTTCATGGTGGAAAAAAAAACGGTAAACAAATCAAAACTTCAATAGGACATAAATAAAAATTTCGAACTAACTTTGCAAAACCCTTTGGTGATTTTATTTACTATTTTCATTTCAAATTGGAATAATTGAGGCTGGCTCACACATATAAAGCATCTACGAAAAAAATTGCGCAGAACAGCATTTAGTCTCTACCATTTAAGTAACTATTCAACTTTCAATGTTCTTAAACAAGCCTATTTTTCGTTATCCGAGTTTAATATCAGCCACGGAATAACAGCATGGGGAAGTGCAACACATTGCAGGTCATTTCAACAAACACATAATCAAATCTTAAAAATAGTTTTGAAAAACCTAAAATACAATAGAACAATAAATTACGCTATGATTTACGTCGACATTCCCAACAACATTAGCAGCAACATGCTCAACAATAACATTAATAACTTTTCTAACAATGGTACCAGCACATCAAATAACAACGTCATCAACAACAGGCTAAACAACTTTAATCACAATGTGATAAAAAACTATAACAGAACGTCAAATAGCAACATCAACAACACCCGTAGCTACAACATCTTTTCAAACAACACCTACAATATATCAAACAACATTACGGTAAACAACAATAACTTTACGTCAAACACCAATAATGACAACAACACACAACAAAACAACAACACACAACAAAACAACAACATGCCAAACAATACCAACGATTTGTCAAACAACATACCAAATAACACCATAATCAACACTCGAATGCCAAGCAACAACAACATCGCCAGTGAACTAAAAATACTGAACATAAACAGTATATATTGCACAACCTTAATAAATTAATTTCTTAACGATCCTCGTTTCCTGAAAGTAATCGACCATGTAGACTTTAAGCTGAAGGAAGATTGAACGTGGAACGTCATCGAAACAATTACGTCAAAAACTCCTTAGCCGTGGTATTGTCAAACATTTTCAACAAACTACCCATTAACCTTCTAAATATCACAAACATGAATCAAAGAAAAAAAAGCTATAAAGGAACATTTCATAGCACCGCAATGAAATATTAAATGAATCAAATGAAAAAAAAGTATTATATTTAGAATATTTTATTTATATTTTTAAATGAGTTTTACATCCTACAGACAAGCCAAATAAATTGCTTCGTGGGATTTGATTTAATTAAATAATGTATACATTAAATAGTTTTTAATAAAAATTGAATTAAAAAATAAAAAAGAAAAAACTAAGCTTTTTAAAATGAATTAGAATATAAAGACGTTTTTCCATTTTTACCAACTTCGTGGATAATTTTTAATTTCAGGCTAAAGTAGGTTAATAATATATGATGAAGTCATATGCCATATTCCATATCTTTGTAATTTTAATTATATTAATAAAATAAAAAATTAAATTATTGAAAATTTCGACTTTTGGAAATTTTTAATAAAATTGGGCAATTTTTCGCCAAAATTCTTTTTTTTCATTTAGAAATGTTGAGGTTAAGAAGAAGAATTAACGTTTTTCTCTAAAAATTATAAACACTATTAATTTTAAAATCAGACTAGACTAGTTCCTGACTCTTTTTATGGACAGGCGTCATCAGTGATTTTCCATTTAAATTGTATTATTATTTGTGTATTTATAATTGTCAGATTGTCTCTATATGATAAATTTTTCAACAACCGGCGGCTGCAAGAATTAAACCTGCGCTCTTCTTACATTACAAACGTAACAATACCAAGTTATGACCGTTTTAGCGATCACACCCAAGTATCACCTCGAATGTAACGTAGCTAAATTGCAGTTTTCTTTCCTATTAACTTTACTGTTATTGTATATTATACTCAAAAGTGACAACACTAACAACACAAATATTCTATTTTTAGAATTTTGGTTATTGCTCTAATCTCCTACGTCTATATTTCACAATGTTTTTTCTTTAATTTAGTCTATTTAGAATAAATAATATTTAAATATTTGCTAATATTTGCTAATATTAAAATTTATTTTTTAATTTTTTTAAAAAGAGAAGCAACACTCAGGAAATTCTTCCTATTAATTAATGTGTTGCTTTCTTTGGAAAGGGGATAGTGGAGAGATGAAAGGTGGTGAAAGACGAAGGGCTTCAAACATGGCAACACTGTAATTGCGCGAGATGATAAGTCTTAGAACAGTTGTTCCTCGCCACCTGATGTAGAGTTGGCGAATTTATTGAAGCTTTTTGTTTCATAGCCCTGATTCATTATTTTACTTCGGTGGGGTTAAGTGCTATGGATATACCGAAGGTGGGCGCAGCGATACATATGAGGAATAGAAAACTCATACATATTAGATTTCTAAATTGAACCCGGGACCATCCGTGTACCAGTCCAACGCGCTAACCATTACACTACAGCGCCCACAATATTTTTTTTAATGTCACCATACGTATACTCATTATTAGGCAGCGACTTACATGCAAATGTATGTTTGCTTTTAGCAAGTGGTACAAGTGCTGGCAACAAGTGGTTTTCCAAGCCCAAAATGTTAACATCATTAGACAAAAGGTCCCTCTATTCAAAAAGTGTCGGACAAGCACTGGGAAAACAAAATTCTCAGCGTTGGCAAAATGTTAGTAAAACCATGACAAATATGGTCTAAAAATTAGTTTAGACAGCTCTAACCACTGACCTAACGAGACATATAATACTTGATAACTTAAAACGTAATTAAATGATAACTGCTGGGTAACACTTGACTGCTGAAATGTGTCAGCACTGGCATAAGGTTCTATGGAAAAGACTTGCCAACGTTGCGAATACAAAAAAAAAACAGTTAGAACAGAAACTAAAAAATTAATTTTATATAAACAAAATATTAAAAACTATAAACAAACCACAAAAGAAATGTTTGCCTGAAACCGGACTCGAACTCGACATCTTCCGACTACAAACTTTTTTAAACAAAGCATCATCATTTCTACAAAATAAATGCTTTACCACTGGTTAGACTTTTGGGACGTTGGTAATATCTGACTGGATAGCACTGGGAAAACACTAGCGGTTTTCATTCTTGGAGTTACTTACATTCACTTCGTGTTATTTTTCCTACTAATTTTCACAATGGTAAATATATATATCAGCCAATTCTTTGCCAATAATCTTTTTTGTAGACCACTAAAATTATTGTAAAACAAATGCTGGAAAAACGCTTTTTGGAAACTCTCGTAAAGCGTGTTAAACAAGCGTTCTGCACTAGTTTATTTGAAATTCCTCGGTTAGCCAGTGGTATACCAGAGCTTGATTTTTTGTACCACTGGCAATTTCTGACTGGGTTGCTATAAATGCACGTTTTAACGTATATTTTGAATTTTTTTAATGAATATTTTCAATGTAATTGCAAATTTTGTAAAATATTTCGGCTGATTTTTCAATGAATTGAGTTATCTATTACACCTAATATTTTTAACAAAAATTTTTAAAATCTTTTTTTTTGTTTCTGTCAGAGTGTACTTAAGAAGCTTTATAATTTTTCATATTCTAAACTAGTTTATATTTAACAGTGCCTTTTTCGCACACTTTTAAAAAAATATAAAAATAATAATAATAAATACGGAAACTTGAACATTAATCAGATATACTTTCTTCTATAGCTTGGTATTGACTTTTTTAAAGTTATATTAACAAATTTTATCAAACATTTGATTGTCTTCGTATTTTTACCTAACATTTCCAAATCAATATTTTTACTAATTTAAAATTATGACTTAACTGCTGCTTGCAAAACAATATTTAGTTGTTTTATTTTAAGGATATACAACTTTAAATAAACATGTGTGCAAATATTTTTGCAATATAAAATCCACAAAACACTTACTAAAATATCGATGCATACATATACTACATACAAACACCATATGTAAGTACAATTTTATTATGCTTCAGATCAATAGAACTATTTTGTACTTTATTTTATACGAAATACATCGGCCATTCCATGCAAAATCGGCCAAAATCTGACCTTGGATTATCCGATTTCAGTTAAATTTAGCATTCATAAACTTTATGGACCCATTTAGTTTTTCAGATTTCCAAAAAAAAATATATGTTTTATGCGTGATGTAGATTTTTTTTTTCGAAAATGAGAAATATGCAAAAAGTGTGTAAGTCTGTGTATTCCTATTTTCTTTAACCCTGCATTACTATCGTCTGGGTGGAATCCACCCATAAGGCTGAATTTTTGTTTTTTTTTCAAGAGAGATGTACACTAACAAAATATTATTTAAAATAAATGAATTGCCAAACTTATAAAATTAATTTTTTTTTCTGTATTTTGGAGTTCATTATTGAAAAAAAATATTATTTGTATAATTGAATTTAACTGATAATAATGACAGATACTAAAAAGTAGGGGTGGATTACACCCAACGATAGTAATGGCGTAAGTTAAATAACGATAGTACTGAAGGTTAATAAAAATACTTTTATACTGCGATTTAAAATTTTTTTCCACTGTCAAACAGAATTGCATTTTTTATGCAATTTATTTTTAAAATGCATTTTTCTAATGTTTGGCCACTCTCGATTAAAAAAAAAAATCATATTTGCAATATATGTAATTTTCGCCTTTTTTTGGTCCCGTTGTTTGACTATGTTTAATGATTTTTGAAAAAAAGTTTATAGCACTTTTACTTAGAAAAAACAGCTTTTTTATTTTTTCGGTTTATTAAGATCATATTTAAAAATGTAAACGCTTTAAAAACTATACATTTAATGTTGTGGATTATTCTGTAGGTGAAAGATAAAATAATTTTTTTTCAAAATTTGAATTTTTAACCCTTTCCAGCAAACGTCTGCCTTCGAATATCTGATGTTTATAGAAAAAAACATGATGTTGAAAGGGTTAAAAACTAAATTTTAAAAACTTAATATTTAGTAATACACTTAGGGCCATTATTACAACTTACCAATAGCTAAAGTTCGGATGTTATCTGACAGATTATTAGTTTTTCGTTATTATAAGTATACTTTAAGCTAAAAGTGACCCATAAGCTAAAGGGAAGACATTGTTGCCTTTAACTTCAAACGTAAGGTTTATGTGTTTAAAGTTACCACATTTTCTGCTCTATAAAGAAAAAGAAGAAAATACCGAATTTCACAACCGAATTTTACAAATTATTGTTTGTTTGTAAACAAATAAATAAAAGTACGTTGCCACTACGTATTTTTATAAACCAATTCATAAACCAATAATCGGTTTTTAGTTTGGTGCTGCCACATTATCAAAAATATTAATTTTATTTTATTGAGAAGTTGTAATAACGAAAAACATTATAGCTCACTTTATTACTCACTTTAGCTAAAGTTACCTTTTACTAACATTTACTTTAAAGGCAAGTTGTAATAATGGCCCTTAGAATACTATGTAGGTAAAGACCACTGCAAATATAGTTAAAAACAAATGAAATTTCACTGGAAAAAAGGATGACAAACTTTTCAGTAAATTCAGTTAACATTGCCATTTGTTTTTTAATGTTAAAAAAATTAACCACAATTGTAGTAAAAATGAACCACATATGTAGTGAAATAAAAACAAACATTTTTATTATTTTAAATAAATAAAAAAACTACTGTATAAAATGAATGTTTTACATAACGCTGTAATTTTATGTGGTTTGATTTAAAATTAAATTTCTTCTACAAATGACTTTTATTTCACTTAAAAATAAAGATACTATATTACAATTCAAACAACTACAAATATTTACAGCAGAAGTTCCGTGAGTGTAGATAAGTCACGGTACCCAAAAAACGTGTTGCTTTTTTTCAGTTAAAATTCCATATTTCACAAATATGAATTTTTTTTTTCAAATCGAGTGGCCAAATTTGAAAAAGTGCATTTAAAAAAGAAATTGCATAAAAAAATACATTTCTTTTTAAGACTGAAAAAACTTAATTTTAGTCTAATTTAAATGGTGATATTCCGATGAATATTAAATAAAATACGAATATTAAAATTTACACACTTTTCGCATTTCTCTTATTTAAAAAAAAAAAAACCAAATCGTGGATTTTCGAAATTTGAAAAACTGAAAACGGCAATATTTACGTGGCTTCATAGAGTTTCTTAATCCACAATTTAATTAAAATCGTAAGACCGAAAGTCAAAAAATTATCTTTTTGTGCCAGTCTTCGGTGGAACAGCCGATATATAAAATACACACATATTTTGTATACTATATTCTGTATTTATTCTCCATATGTAAAGTAAAACCACTATACTGGAACTATACTAAAATTCCCTCTGTACATACGATAAAATATATTTAGATATAGTATTGGGAGCGCATAGTGGTTTAGAAATGATTTTTAAGGAATTTTTAAAGAGATTTACTCAAAAAAAAAAAAAAAATTAAATATGTTTTAAAATTTGTTTCGAAATAAGTGTCAACATTTTATATTTAATAGTTAGTTGCATATTTAAATAAAAATCTGGGCTTAAAAAGAAATATCTGATAAATTCTGTTAAAAAATATTTTTTTTTTAATTTATCCAAAATGCTATCATATTCTGTATTTTAAAATTTTTAAACTTATCAAATATATTTCAAAAAATATTATTTGAACCACTGTCTATCATCAATATTTATATGCAAAAAAATAGAAGAAATACACAAAAATAGTAAAAATTTCAAATGCATAGAAATGAACTGGAATAAACATTCAAACAAACACAACAATGCCATTTGTTTTGCATGTAAATGTTAAATATTTTGTCGGTTATTTATTTCTTTTTTTTATGAGCACAATATTTGTTTGCCGTAATATTTATCTATAACAAAATTTTAAAAATTGCATGAATTTACTCTAGGTATGGATCCTATACAGAATTTACCAAAAATATGTTTAACAATCTATTAAACATCTTAATAATTGTTCAATGCAACACTCTCTGTTGAAAACTTGGAGCTCCGACAGGGACATTTTTGTTTTAAACTTTTTAGATTAGATGAAATAAAGATTGCTGAACTTAATTGACGTAAGTTGAGAATTTGTCAATAATTCTATTTTTTTTTTTATAAAAATATTATAAAACTAGTTAAATTAGATAAAATACGATTTACTTCAATTTTCAATAAGTTCTGAAAATATATCTTATTTTCCTCATTAAGATATAATAAGCTCTTTGCTGCAATCAAAAATATATTGTAGATTATTTAATTTTCAAATTCTATATACTTTTTTAGCAAAGTGTTTGCATCCAAAGAAATATTTTACTTTATTACACACACATTTAACATGCATTCGGAATTTGTTGTTGTTGCATTTTATTGTAATATGCAACGACAAATGCGTTTTGGAAAAAGTAGAAAAAACTCAATACTTATATGAGCTATTTAAAAAAATTTCGACACCTGTTGAAACTGACTTTAGATGCCTCTTATTTCTCTAGTTTTTTTAATAGAGAAATTATGGACAGGGCAAGGTAGAATATAAATACTTAAAATCTATGACATGCAAAGTTTCACATTGAAAAGTCTTCACTTAAAGAACTGGACACTTAAAAGTCAAAAAATTAAAAAATTACTTGGAGGCGCTACGAAATAACCCCCAAAAAAATTGTGTAAAATTGTTTGGGGGTTTTTTTCATTTTTTTTGGGAATTATTTCATTTTACGGTTTGGAGATTATTTCATTATGAAGCAACCCCCAATGAAAGAAAGCCCAAAATTTTAATTCTTTGGAGATTATTTCATATGCAATTATTTTGGGGGTTATTTCATATTTTTTGGGGGATATTTCATTTTGCTAAAAGTGAAATTTTTTTAATATTTGTTAGTTTTTCTGCGTGGCGGCCTGCGGCCGCTCTTAGGGGTTTTCTCCTCCATGGGACGCGGCAGGTGGCTTCGCTGAATAAAGTTTCCCTGCGCGCGTCACACTAGGGAAGATAATGAGACGCGCGCAGGAAAACTGTATTCAGCGAAGCCACCTGCCGCGTCCTATGGAGGAGAAAACCCCTAAGATCGGCCGCAGGCCGCTACGCAGAAAAACTGAACAGTGTAACAAAAGAATCAAAAATATGAAAACAAAAAATAAAAAAAATTTGGGACATATTTCATTTCTTTAGAGCTTATTTTATTGGGGGTTATTTCATTTCTTTCTTTGGGAGTTATTTCATTACGAAACAACCCCCAAATTTTGGGTGTTATTTCATTTTCACCTTTGGGGAATATTTCATTTCTTTTGGGTATTATTTCATTTTTTTTTTTTTTGGGACTTATTTAATTTTTTTTGGGATTTATTTCATTGGGGGTTATTTCATTTTGTCGTTTGGGTGTTATTTCATTGGGGGTTATTTCGTAGCGCCTTACTTGGAACTTGCAAGAGTTTATTCATTCATTTTAGTTTTTTGCGCATCGTTTTTTAACTTTCATATTCAAACCACCACAAAATGGAGTCGCTAGACTTGGGAGATACATGCACTAAAAAAGTAATTTCAATATATGAAAAACCAATACAAGTGAAACCAACATTTTCCGATTTTTTAAACTTTCGCAATTTTTTTTCTATAGGGTGTTTGCGCCGTTTAATGGCATTGAGTTTTGAGAACACTATTTTCAAGTCGGTGGAATTTTATATAGTTTGAGCTATTTCCAGTTAAGATCAGCGCACCAATAACGGGATACGAACATCATATACAATAAGGAATTTGCGTAAATTTTCTGAAAATGTATGTTTTTTGCGTCTTACATCCACAATTGTATTTGAAATGGGTAAACTGAATTTGGTAGTAAACAAAAAACATGGTTTGACCACATACACTGAGGATCAAAAGTGAGTCAATGTTTGAAAGTAAAAACTTAAGATCTATTTATTAGTCAAATTTTTTTTGGAAAAATTAATCTCATTAGGTATGACAATGTTTCCCCATTATAATCGTAGATGACCAACCTTTTGGCCCCCCCTATATCCCCTACAATTTCAAATTGTATAGGAGAAAAACATTGGATCACTTTTTCACCAAGACCCTGAATAACTAAAAACTTGATTTTTATTACAGCAAAAAGAACTTTTTGCTACACAGAAACAATGGAATTTGTAAATTTAAACAACCTCATTTTTAAACTCATATTTATTTCTAACAAATTTTTTATTTAAAGTGCTTGTAAATTATAGTTTTTCATATAAAAATTCTTTAACAACAAAAATTCTAAATTACAAAAAATCAACAAAAGGGTGTTTGTATATAAAAAAAAACACCATTGTTGCTGTCAATTAAAAAAATATTTTGTAATTCATTTCTGTGTACTTAATAACTATTTCGGGCATTAGGGTTAATTTTTAGTAAGAAAAGTAACTAAGTTATGCATTTCAATTCATCAGGAAAATTGTTCTAAATTATATCCATTAAATGTGTTTATAGTATTAATAATTCTACGTTTTTTATAAATTTAATCAAAACTGATGAAAATTATCCTTTGGGAGACTTTGGAAATTTGGGAAAATTTGTGTCTAAAAATTTGAAGGATATACTTTTTAACTATTATCCTGGTCAGTTTAAATGTCAAATTTGAAAACGTTGTTGACGAAAAATGTTCTTAGTTGCCCCATATATATTTATTTTATAAGAAAACAGTCAATAGTTGTGTAATAAAAGTGCAGTTTTTAGTTTATCGGAGTCTTGGTGCAAAAGTGAAACAAGAATTTTCATGTAAACAATTTGAGATTGTAGGAGATATAGGATGGCCAAAAGGTTGAAGATGAAGATGACATATGAAGCGATCATATCATAATGCCTTATATGATACCTTATATTATACCTAGTGAGATTCGTTTTTCCAAAAAGATTTGGAGAATTAATACATCTTGAGTTTTATTATTGAAACATTGGCTCACTTTTGCTCCACAGTGTATTAAGGTATTTAGAGTGAATCTTTAATACGGATTAGCTTGATAAAGTGCTAAAAAATTCAGTTATGTTCAGTTTCTACAAACACATTTCGCTTTGTGAAAACTAAAGCGCTGTCTCAATTCCGATAAAACGTAAAGCAAATAAAGTATTTTAATGAGCGTAGTACTAAAATCGAAAAGACGTCAACAAATTTTGAATACTTTTTATAACCTCAAAAAAACATCCTTATATAAAATTTTTAATTTTGGAGATGAAAAGTAACAAATATTATTTTCTGCAAATAAGTACGCCAGAAAAAATATCATAAAACTGGCAAAAATGCAAGTTTTCCAAAAAAAAATGCGGATTTCTGTTTAAGTTCTAATATAAGACAAACAAGTATATTTTTATATATTTTGGTGGTTAATATATATTTTAAAATATGATAAATGCAAGGAGATCTATCAATTAATGTAAATTTAATTAAATTCAATCCAAAACTGTAATTTTGATATTTATAATTAGCTTTAAACTTAAAACCGCCATAATTTTTGCAGTGTTAAATAAATGATATACGAGGATGGATTCAGCATGCTTAAACATTAGCTAATACATACACAAAGAGTTCTTCATGTCATACCAAAAAAATGTTTGAAAATATTTTGACTCAAAGTGTGGAAAATATTTTAAATTCCTCATATGCAATATTTTTCAAAACATTTTTTTTTTTAATTTTAGAAATTTCCTTTCATACTCTTGTAGTTTATATTCTCATTTTACATGCTGTTTATATATTTAACAGTTTTTCGCTTTATTTTAGTAAATATTTTTATAGTTAGAAGTTTTGAAAAATTTTTTCATTTTATATAAAAAAAAAAGTAAACCCAGTCAACACTTTTAGGAATACAAATGTGAAAATCGAAATAAGTATGAATAACGCAATTTTTGGATGGCACATAATACTTTACTTCGTTCGTTTTGTTGGATGTTTAGTTAGTTTATTCAAAGGAACCATATAAAGATAAGGTGTCGGTTAATCGGGCATCTCCGCGATTTAGGGTATAAAACTGACGGCAGAAACTCTACCAATTTTGGGAAGAGCATATTGAAAATTGTCGGTTTCAAACTGGATAAATATAATGTGTTTGTCAAAGACGAAGTTAGGGATGAATTATTGCTATCTTTTTGCACAGGGTTGACAAGTTGCTGTAAAATGTATTTGCCTTTAGTGTCTTTGTAGGAAACCAAAACCAAGTCATTTGTGAAACCACTTTTAGCTTCCTAAGTCCCCGAGATGGCCGATAGTCTCAGACATTTCAATCTTAGATTTTTCCTCTACAAAATGTATGAGTTTCATAAAAATTTGAGATTATCATTTGACACAATAAGGACCAACCATATCAAACACTTTTTTCTGTTTATTTTCATTGATATTTTGCATCCTTTGCAGAGCCTCAATATTCACTGGGATATAGTTTTTTTTTTGTTAATAAGTTTTTTATTTTCTTCTTAGAATTTCATTTTTTATACTTTTTCTTCTATCTTTTGATAGATTTGTTTAGTTGTCAGTTGACAAAGTGTTTAGATGTTACTACATACATACAAAGAAAAAATGTTCAGTATATATCTAGTAATATTAAATGAAGTTGTTTTTGCGAAAAAAATACTATATTTTCTAGTAAATTTTTTATTAAAAATTTACTTTAGAAAAACTTTTTGGAAAATATGTTGTTTATAAAGTAAATTTTTTTAAAAAAAAGATTTCATAAACAAGATTTTACCATTTTTCTTGTAGTTCTTCTTCTTTTCTGGCAATAAAGTAAGAAAACTTTAAATTAGATGAGCATCATTTAAAGGGAATATTTTTATATAATACTTGTTTTATTTAGATAAAAAAAATTTTAAGTTTCAAGGATTCTCTTTAACGTGCTCAAGAATTTTTCATTAATGTAAGCAGGCTGTTTATTAAAAAATTTCAAATACTAATTGAGGTCTAATGAAACGAATAAAATATTAGTTCTTTCGGAGAAATAATACATATTCTAAATAAATTTTATTCTTTTAGAAAACGGCATGAGTCAGTTAAGCTTCCATTGCAAAAATTGAATAAATTAAATCAAAAGATTTTTTAAAAAAAGTAGAAATTTAACAAACTTTTAAAAATTACATATAGGGCTAACAACTTTCCAGTTAAAAAAGGTATATCATATACTTCGTATTTCAGAACACTCCCGGATATTTATCGTTTTATATGATACATATAAAAACTGCAAAATTTTTTTTCAGGGCTCTTTAAAACAAGACCCCAATGAAATAAGTCCCCAAACCAAAAATGAAATAAGGCCCCAACAATTTCTAATAAAAAAATTGGGGTCTTATTTCATTTTTTGGGGCTTTTTTAATTTTTTTGGGACTTTATATCATAATGAAATAAGGCCCCAATATGAGAAATGAAATAAGTCCCCAAATAATATTTTTGGGGTGTATTTCATTTTCTTAAAAATCAAAATTTTTAAGTAATATAAGCAAATGACCGTTATAATTACTGCATGAATTATCAAGTTATTAATGTAAATAGTTATTTGCTATTAGTAAGTGAGATAATACCGTGTAGTAATTTTGAAGTTTCTTTTATGTCGCACGCAGAAAAAAACTTTATTTCGCGAAGCCGCCTGCCGCGTTCTACGGAGAAAAAAAACCCCTAAGACCGGCAGAAGGCCGCCACCCAGAAGAACTTGTTTTTCAAATCAGATGTCGAATCCGTTGAAATCTTATATTTTTAAGACATCAAGTAATTTGTAAAAACAAGTTTTTTCTGTGTGGAGGCCTTCGGCCGCTCTTAGGGGGTTTTTTCCTCCGTAGAACGCGGCAGGCGGCTTCGCGAAATAAAGTTTTTTCTGCGTGCGATTATACGATTTACAAATTTAGTTTTATTTTGTGATATACTACTAAAAAATATTAAAAAATCTGTATTGATATACTAAATATTATTAATCTTTTTTTTTAAAAAGGCTGAAAAAAAATCGCGTGATTTTTTTTTCAGCCTTTTTACTATGTATTAATTAGAAATAAAGAAATATTTTAAAGTAATATATAATTTTGTATTTTTTTAATTGGGGCCTTATTTCATTTTCGAAATGGGGCTTTACTGCATTATGAAATAAAGCCTCAAAATTGCGGTGTTATTTCATTTTATTTTGGGGTTTCGTTTCATTTGGTTGGGGGTTTATTTAATTTTTTTTTGGGTATTGCTTCATTGTGAAATAAAGCCCCAAAAAATGGGGCGTTATTTCATTTTTGGTTTGGGGACTTATTTCATTGGGGTCTTGTTTCATAGAGCCTTTTTTCAGTTGTTCAAAAATGTTGGTCAAGTAGGCGCGCTAAAATATTCACAAACTTAAGACTAATTTTTAATATAAAAGTTATTATAATTCAATGGAATTTACAAAATAGCGATATCTCCCTTGTTATATGTTTTTCTCTTTTTCACTTTCAACATGTGTTACTCTCCTTATGTTCGGAGAAAATATTCGTTGAAATTGGGAATAGCAAATATTCAGTTAAAATTAAAATATTTGTTTTAGTGGCACAGTAGGTATGAGTGTTATTTTTGTATTATTTTAAATAATACGTATACTTATTGTGTCCATAGAACAAATATTTATATTTTAATTGAATATGTGCGATACACAATATTCAACGAATATTTTTTTGAGCAACAAAGACTAGTAACATATTGAAACTTTTTGAATCGATAAAAGGACATATGAGGAATTTCGAAAATGTTCGACACTTTGAGGAGATGTAATTGTATTTATTCAAAATATATATTACATCACAAAAAAAAAAAAAATAATAGTACACTCAAAATCATTGTTGGTAATATATTGGAAATGAAAAAAAAAAAAACGCTATTATTTTGAAAAATATGATATTTAATTCGGTTTATTGTTAGCTGTCTGCTGGAAATTAAAAAAATATGTTTTTGTTTTTTCGATTTTAGTATTTACCTCATTAAAATCTTTTATTTGCTATACGGTTTGCCGGTATTGATAAAGCGACTTAGTTGTCACAAAGCGACATGTGTATGGGAAAAAAAACTGCCGCTGTACTCGCTAGGAATGAACAAATTTTATATTTTGACGAGAATCACTTTAGATAACCCAACTACGTTCCCACTGTAAATAACTTCCGTCAGAAACTGCCAGTGGTACAATAAATAAAGCGCTGTTATACCACTGACTAACCGAGGATTGTAAATAATCCACAGGCAGAACACTTGTTTAAGACGCTTTACCAGAGTGACCAAAAAGCGTTTTGCCAGTATTTGTTTTACACTAATTTCAGTGGTCTACAGAACAAATCATTGGTAAGTAATTGGCTGAGACCAACGTTGGGAAAAAGTCTAACTACTGGTAAAGCATTTAAAAAGTGTTGGGCGTTTTTTATTAAAAACGCTAAGTATTCAGAAAAATTTGTTGACATAGTTAGTATCATTATAAGCAATTTCCAATTTTCATTGAATTATGTACGCATAATATTCCATGCATAAAATTACGAAATTTATATCAAAACAACAAAAACTTTTGTAAAATTAATAAAATTTTGTTGATTATATGAAAGTTTTTGTTATTTTGACATTTTTTCAATATAATCAAGAACAAATTGAAAAATATGCATAAATTGGTCCATGCCTACTTTGTCCACTTATTGTAAAAGCTTTAAAAGTTGTTGTATTTTTTTCATAACAATATATGCTGCAAGTTTGACATTGATACGATATACCTTTAACTGTGCAGTTAGATTGTCAAGCATCATATGTAAATACACAATTTCAATTACAACCAGATGTTCCATATATAAGGTGGCGCAAAAGTAATCCTCCTATCAGAAAATGCTATACATAATAAATATATAATAAAAAAAAACATCGGAAGGTTATTTTTGCTCCACCTTATACATTTTTCAATCATAAAAATTTTCTATGAAGAAAATTAGACAATTTAAATTTTTCCTCTATAACAAAAAAATCTACAAATATTTTATAAAACTAAAACTTCTTTTTTAAAATCAATAAAATATTGATGGAACCATTGAACCATAACCACTACCAATAACATATAGCAGCACATTCAAAAACACTAACGCACGAAAAGTGTCAAATAAAAGTGGCAAGTTGTAGTGTAACAAAATACACAAACTAAACACAATACTTCAAAATTTGCCATGAAAGCACTATGGGAAAACCCTCAATATAACAATGGCCATAAATATTGACGAAAAACAATTCAGTTTGGTTAGAAAAATGTAAAATTTTTTGTATAATCATAAACATGCACGCATTTCTGGGTGGGTTTGAAGGAAAAAAGGACTTAAATATATTTACTATATATATAAAATGTTCGAAAATGTTGTATTATACAACACCTGTGTGTGTTTTTTTTTTTATAAATGTAAATGTACAGACTAACAAGGGTATAATATTGAAGCTTACATTAGGTGTTCATTAGGATGTCCGTAAAAAACGATTTGACGACTTTCTTTCATTATACCCCCAGTTTTATTGCAATTGGCTCCAACTGGAAGAAAGCGATTTTTTTAAAACGTTAACCCGGCCGAATTGCTGTAGAAAATGATACTTTTTTGAAAGAAGCATAATTTTATTCAAATTTCCCAAAATTCGAAATTTCTAAAAATTTAACTTTTTATTTCATTTATTCCCTTAAATTTTTCACATAAGGAATTCTGACTATATCGGAAATCATTAAACTATTTTAGCCATTAAACCATTTTAGCCTTTTTTATTTAATTTTAAAATGCTTAATTTGGAGATGTTGATTACGACTTTTAGGATATAGTACATCTAATTAAAGAAAAAATAAATTAAATAAATTATAATTCGTGTTTGTTTCTAGAGTGAGTCCTCCAGGAACTTTTTTTAAAATTTAGTACTTATTATTTTGTCAAAAATTTAAATTTAACAAAAAGTGAATGCTTTCATCAAAGTTTGCATAGTTTTTGGAAAAATAGCACTTAAATTTGATTTGACTATAATTATCTTTACTTTCAGTTAAACAAATATTTAACCGTTGGTGGCGTTTGAACACAAAGACCCATTAAACGTAATTAATTGCATGACTACACTCAAAAAAATAAGTTAGTAGAAAAGTTAGTAAAACGTCTTGCAAATCAGGTATACTATTTTTTAGCAAAATTTTTTGCTAAAATCGTGTTTTCAGCTAAAATTTTTGTCATACTTATTCAGCACTTAACTGTTTTATACTAATGCTTTATTAATATACTAATGTTTTACTAATTAATTTTGCTAAAAAAAAATTGTGCTGATAAGCACATTAATAGTGTGGACGACAACCAGATTGAAAGACATACGCAGAATGAAGAAGATGTCGTGGCATGTCAAGATGTAGTAGAGAAGAGGAAAATGATACTAAAAAGTACAACTCTAATAAGACATATAAAAAAATTAACCATGGAAGTTTTTGTATCTCTTTTTCATACATAAAACAAAATTGAGGATTAAAACAACTTAAATTTTGCGTTGTCACCGGCTTGTGAAAATAATTGTCTATTAATTAAATAAAAGACAAAATAAAATATTTATTTATTTAAACTAAATGTTTATAGATTAATAATAGTGTGGTCAAATTGCAAACAAAAATATACAGAAATGTAGACAGAGTAAAGCGAAAGACAAAGACAAAGACACACATCTTAGGTAGATTTTTATGGTTCCTTTTTCTTATTGCAAAAAAGGGTTGTTTTTTTCGTTTCGTTTGTTTTTGTTTATTTTTTCGTTTTGTTTCTATAATTATCTTTGGCAGTTGCGTCCTTTAAACGATAACATCATTAAGACAACCATTGATGTAAGTAATTGAAAGAAAATTTTTGTTATGTTATATATATTTATTTCTATTTATTTTCAGATATTAAATTAATTCATGTCGTCAATGTGGGAAAATGAAAATTTTTATATTTCGTTATTATAGTAAATTATTTTTAAAAGAATCACAAAAATATGTTTTATGATTTTCAGCAAATAAATTAACTAAATTACAATTTTTCTACAAATTTTTTGCGTTTTTTTCAGTTTACTAAAATTCAGCAAAAAATTTATTAATTTTTAGCAAGGCTTTTTTATTTCTAATCTACTAAGTGTTAGCAAAACTTTTGCTGAATCTACAAATTTTGTTGCTAAAAATCAGCTCGCTGATTTTCAGCAAAAGATTTTGCTGACATTAGCAACTTTTTTGCAAGCATCCTCCTGACTAAAATTTTGCTGACTCAGCAACATTTTTTGCTGACTTTACAAACTTTTTTTTTGAGTGTACCACAGTGTAAAATTTAAAATTGATTATCAAAAATTATCACTAGATACAAATAATTATTTTATGCCATTTGATCCATTAGCGTTTTAACTTTTGAACAAAAAAAAACCCACTAGGAAATCAGATTTTCATTAAATTTGGATATGTCATAAAGGGTAGTAAATAAACGAACAAGAGCTGTTCTTAATCGTACTAATCTTACTTTTAGGGGTTAAAAAGGTGGGGGTCCAAAACGAGTCACAGCACTATTTCTGTCAAATGTTGGCTTAAATAGTAGAATTAGATACCTGATGATTAGATTGGTATCTATGAAAATGCATTAGTTTAAACCACTGGGTTCTAAGTAGTTTTTTCAAAGTTTTACTTTAGATGTTAAAAAAAAAACCTAATTTTCAATTTCTATTTGGGATTCAATAATATGATCTTAAACCGAACAAAATTAACAATCTTGTAACAATCTTTAAATCAACCAATATGAAAACAATTAATTTTCATAAAATGTAGTGGAAGGGAGTTATTCCAAACACAAACACGAATTATAATTTTTTAAATTTATTGATTTTTTCTTAAACTACAAATATTATATTATAACTAGCAATAGACATCTCCAAATTAGGATTTTAAAAAATATTTAAAATTAATTTTAAAAAAACACGTTTTAGAATTTTTATCAAATTCGTGAGTCATTTTCGATTCCAGGCTACAGTGGGTTAACGGTATATGATATAGTCAGCACTGCATATCCGAATAATTTTAAGTTTATTAAATGTATAAATGAAATGAAAAATATAAAGTTTGCGAAACTTTTAATAAAATACACCTTTTCACAAATGGGCAATTTTCCGGAGAAATTCAACCAGGAAAACGTTTTCAAAAAAATATTTCTTTCATTTGCAACCATTTACACTGGGGGTGTATTACTATCAATTTTTAAGGGACACCCTAGTATTCATACGTTTTAGTTTTTGTTTTACATTGTATGAATGACATTGTCAATGACATTATTTAAATACAGTTTTGAGTATATGAAAATTTGATTTCCCCCCTCTTATATGTGGAAAAGTTTTGATTAGTTAAATGTTCACAAACATTTTCTTTTCCTTATGACTATAGTAAAAGAAAGTTAATTGTATAAGGTTTATTTTGTATATATTTTTAGCTTACTTGTATTAATGGAAACATATTTAAGTAGCTTGTTTTTATGTATTGTTTTATTAATTAAGTGTTGCATGCGAATTGTATGTCACAACAAGTTATAGACGTTATTACATTTCTAGTTTATTACTACAAAATTTAACAGTATTTGAATATACAAGATTTGTGTATATTTAAATTATTTGTTACCTGGCATATGACATGTTTACTAGCTGTGACGGAAGTGTGTTACTTGTGTTTCGACTTCCTTTGCTGCCAACTCTCTGGGAGTGTGTATGTGTTCAAGTACTTAGAGGCCTCCTTTGTGTATGTTATGTTAGAAAAGGTAATGTTCCTTAACATTATATTTTATGAGCTGCCAAACACTTTTGTTTAAAAACTAATTTTTCTTTTATATATTGTATATATATTTTTTGGGGGCTCTACCTTGATGTTTATTTTTTTCATACTTAACTTGTTTTCGTTAGAATTTTGATTGATATGAAACGGAAATGTTTTAGGTTTATTAGGTTCTTTAATGCATTATTAGGTGTTAGAAACATTTTTAAGGTAATTTGTGATTTGGTTAATGAAAAAAAGCTTACCACAAAAAATACCAAAAAAGTATGCAGGTGATTTTATGATTTATGAGCTACAAAAGAGCAAAGACTTGTTGCCAGGATTTTAAGCAAAAAAATAAAAGGTAATGAAAGTATATGATTTAATGTTTAGATTGACAAGAATGTTAAAATATTTGTTTGGCTTTAATGATAGCTGATGGTAATGAGAATTTTGGTTTTGCAGCTGGGACCTTTGTTGGGCGCCATTTTAATTTTATATAACACGAAAAGAAGTATCTTTAGGTTGTATTAATACACCACATAGGATATCACTTATGTACTCCAAAATATTAAAAACAATTTTACAAAAAAAGCGGAAGCTCATTAATATATACTCGGCTTCGTTTTGAATAAAATATTCGTTTAATATTGTGTATCGCAAATATTCAATCAAAACTAAAATAGTTATTCTAGTACCACGGTACGTATACGTATTATAAATATTATTGGAAATAATACTTATATGTACAGTGTTTTTTAAATATTTTTGATACACATTATTTACAAAAAAATTCCAAAACAAAGCGGAGTAGCTTTCAACAATTTTTTAAATCGATAGAAAAACGACTGAACTTTTTGAGAAATAAATTTTTTTTTACCGATTTGTGGATAAATTGAGTTATATCGTATATTACTCTAAATATTTAAAACTAGTTCTTAAAAAAACTCTTTTCATATAGTCGAATTTCCAAATTTTATTTGATTAAAAACGAATGTTCTCTAAGGTGGCGGCTACAAAAAAAAAAAAAACTAACAATGAAAGTATCCCAACTGATACACGCCGATTTTCATGAAATTCGGCTATATTGTAAAGAATCAAATTTAAGGCATGCGTGTCTGAGCGACCCCTAATGTGTTTTCTATCCGAACATTTTTTCAGAACTTACCTATCCCCTATCTCCACTTACTAGGGATTTAATTTTTATAAAATTTGCTCCCACTGTATTAACTGTCCCAAGGGTAAAATGTATGACCGACCCCCAACATTTTTCAACTCCAACATTTTCTCTGAACATACCTAGCCTCTCTCTTCAACCCTTAAGGTTGTCCCCATGTACAGTTTTTATTTTTTTGTAAATTTTTTTATGAAATCGAGAACTCCGGTTGTGAGCTCTTTAATTTGTGATTTTAGAAAAATGTAATTTTTGTTTGAGAGCCCCCTTTGTGAGTGAAGATAGGTAGTAAGTATGATTAAAAGAAAAATCGTGTGGGGCGCATTAATGGGGGTTGATATAACATGTTACCCCTCTATGGAGGACTCCGGGGCAGTTGTGGGGCTTTTTGTGGATTTTTTCCCTAATGTTCACACGATCAGCCGACTATCATTGTTGAAATCCTCATAATGATAACAGATACTATACAAACATTTAGCCATAATAATATGAAAAATTTTTCTAGCGCCTAAACGCACCGCTATTGCATATATAATAATCACCTATCATAAAATCACAGAGAAAAATGTGTCGCCAGCTCCCGGACGATTATAAATGGTCTGTAGTCTGTTCAAAGGACAGTCAAATATACAAATGCCTTTATAAATATTAACGAATTTCTAAAAATTTAGATTTTAAGACTTTTTTAAGAAAAATTATGATTTGATTATTCAAGTGTATAAGTAAATAACTGCTGCCTACTTTTAGACAAATAATGAACCAATATCTTTTGCACAAATTTATTTCGTGAGAATTTTAAAATTTTAATTGTTTATAGCTGATTGATCATGTTATCCAAACAAATAACCTTCAAACTTTTCTGCTACAATAAACACATAATATATTTAATATTTTTAAAGCCTGTTTTTAGGTAGCTAAAAAGCATTACAGTGTAAATTAAAATTTTGACATGAATTTTATTTTGTATAACAACTTTTCTATTGCCTTTTTCTATAGAAACTAAAACCAAAACAGAGAGCCTACAAATGTTGTTTATACAATTTGTTGTTATTTTGTGCGTATGTAAGCAAAATTTTGTCTGTATTTTATTTTGCCGTTCCCTTATGAAGGGATGTTCCACGCAATAAACATTCAAATGAATGTGTGGGTGTGTGGATGGTTTGTTTGTATTAAAGTGTAGTCTTGTATTTTTGTGAATCGATGATGATGACACACATTGTGCTTCTTTATCTTATTAAAACCACCACTTCTCACCAACTGGTGCCAGGTCTTTTCAAATATGGTATTGTATATTTTATATGGATTTTACAATTTTATTTTTATATGTTGTTGGCTTATCCAACATGTTGTATTTGTATTTGTTGTTGATTTTGCTATTGTTGGTGTTTAATACTTTTTTTTTGCTTTTGTTGTTTTTTTTTTTTGTTTTTGATTATTTTCTGTCACTTGTTTTCGAGATTTTTTATCTAAAAGTTTGAAGTGTATTTTATATATCGATGGTTATAAGAAGACAACAAAAAACTTGAAATTTTTAACATTTTCAAATTAGTATGTAAAATGACTTCTAAATGATGAAGAAGTCCTTTGGTGGTTTTATCTTAAGTTGTTATAAATTTTCTAACTTGAGTTCTCAGTTTATGACCTTCAATATATATATATATATATATTTTGAATAATTTGAAGCAAAGTCGTTAACATGTATTAACAAGGGTTTATTTCCATTTGTTGTTATGCTTTTGATTTTTATTTAAATTTTTTTAAGAAATAAACGCTGTAAGTAACATCCTTTTTTAATATATATTTTTTTTATAAGTAAAAAGGATTTTTGTTAAGAAAAAAAGGTCGAAAGAAAATAAATATTAGAAATTAAAATTTCTTCTATTAAAGGGTTTAAAAAAAATCTAAAAATTGTGTTTAATAGCAGAACATTTTTAAATATTAAAAGAAACTTTTTCAAATAAAATTGTATATAAAATTAATTTAAATTAAATATAAAAAAAAATATATCTAATTCTTTGCTAAAATTTTAAAATAACATTTTATGAAGTTTATAAAACTTGAGCAAAAAAAACCTCTTAGCTTTCGGTTACACCTTCAATTTATTTATTATTCTTGAAAATTAGTTTCCTTTTTTTTAATAAACATAAATAAAATCAACAAAGCCAAAAATGCTGTTAAGATATGTAAAAAAAAACTCTGTTCTTAATAGCTAATAATTTTATAGGTAAGTACCTTGTTTATTGTTAACAAGCAGATTCATACGTATTCTAAACATACTAATATAGGTAGCGATTCCTATTCTCACTTTCACCATTCACCTCAGTTTTCGAACCTCATTTTCTCTCAACTAATACAAAATTATAAATTTTTTATTGTCCAATCGTCTTTACAATAAACAAATATTAAAAAATCAGAAATCAGAATGGGACATATAATTAACACACGGGAAATAATGAGATTCAAAAATTGAGGTGAATGGTGAAAGTGAGAATAGGAATCGCTACCATAGTAAAATGAAAAACTTAATATACACATGCCATAATATTAGCATACATTCTCATACGGCAGACAGATACCTCAGCTAAATGCTTTTAGTCGTAGGATAAACATAATTTAATATGGAGATTAACTGCTTACTCATAAACGAAACAAGTCGATTAAACCACTTTTTAATTAACAGTTAATCCAACTTTTTATCTGGGTACTATTTCTAAACGACTTTGTATTCTTAACACTAATTGTGTGCAACTCTGTGTTCTGATATAATTTTGGTTGGCAACGCTAAAGGTTATTCATACAAAGTCAGGTGAAAATTAACGTTAAGTTAAATGTTTGCTAACACCGATATTTTCCTTGTCCCTCTTATGCCGGATTGCTATCGGCTCCACTTGGTATTTTAAACTAACAAAGTTAAACTTTTAACTGTCACAAAATGCATATCGGCCATTACACCAAAGGCCAGTCAAAAAGTGGAATCTTTTTGGACATTGCGTCTTAAGATTTCAATTAAGTTTTGTATACAGGGCCACTTAAAGTTTGGTGTTTTCAGTTTTGAAAATTTTTAAAAATTCAAGGCTTTATACGCGTTTATAGTTGTTTGGAAAAATAAAAAATATGCAAAAAGTGTGGAAGTTAAAATGTTCATATTTTCTTTAATTCTCATCGGATCATCACCATTTAAATTGCATTGAAAAGTGCACTACCCTACTTTTTTATTGCGGAATAATTCATTTTTTATGCAATTTGTTTTTTAAATCTACTTTAGACACATTTCGTCACTCGATTTGAAAAAAGATGCATATTTGCAAAATATCTTTACTAAAAAAAAAACACACTTCCGCTTTTCGAGTCCCGAAAAGGCTTGTATCACTTTCCATAGAAAAAAAACAATAATTTGTTTATTTTTATTTCTAAAAAAATGATTAAATTTAAAATGTAGTGTTAGTCGTTTAAAAATTATACATTTAATTTTAAAGCTTTTTTCTGTACTTGAAAGATTAACGAATCTAGAAAAATACGGTGTTTTAAAAATTAATTTTTTAACCATTTTTTTTAGCATTATAAACGCTTAACAACGCATTTTTTAATTTAATCTTACTAAATGTAAAAAATTAAAAAAAAATAACAAATTGTTGCTTTTTCTGTGCTAAAGTGCTACAAGCTTTTTTTAAATACTCATTAAAAATAGTTAAATCCCGGAACCCAAAAAAGTGAAAATGCAACTTTTTGGTGAAAATTCCATATTTCAATTTCAAATATGCATTCATTTTAAATCGAAAGTGGCTAAATTTTAGCAAAATGTATTTAAATAATAAATTGCATAAAAAATGCACTTTTTTAAGAAGCTGGAAAAATGTTTTAATCCGCGGTACAAAAATAGTGGAGTCTACCATTTCAATGCATTTTAAATAATAACGATAGAATTTCGAGAAAATAAAAACGTTAATCTTTAGGTGGCTCCGTAGAGTTTCTGCGTGCAAAATAGTATTACAATTGGAAGATCCAAGATCAGATTTTGGACGATCAATTGTGGAATGGCCAATATATAAACGAGGAAGATTAAAAAGGTGGATTAACTTTAATCAAGTAGATTAATTTCGATGGCCACTCTCCCCATAAAAAGACTTATTATTAATTATTATTATTAATATAAAGTTTTTTAAGGTTGTGGACTTTAACTTCATTCCAGTTCATTATCAACTTTGCTATAACAAGGAGAGACTCTCGATGGGTTCTTTTCGATCTTACTGAAACTAAGTTATGTGATAGAAGAGCAAAAACTAGGGACACGATTACGGTTTAAAAAGTGATGTCGAAAATTGTAACATTTTTGTATGGAAACATGTCTGAAGTTATCCAAATTAAGATTTATTTGTACGTAGCGTCAAAGTACTCAAAAAAAGTTTTGATACCCATATTGCTTATGAAGTAACTTAGAGTTTAAATTTATTTGATATATTTAAAATATAGGCGAAAAAAGTTCTTCTGGAAAAACCGAATAAGAGCTGAAATGCTGCAAATATCGGAAAAATCTCAGGCACCCCCTCGATTCAGTTAAATATTCATTAAATTTTAGCTGAAACCAAATATAATAATTTAACACCATTAACGATAACGGTATATTAGTTAGCGATAACTTTATATTAGTTATTTCTGTAACGGTATTTTAAAGATATTGGCATTTTAGTTATTTCGGTAACGGTATTTTAGGTATAAAGATAGTCAGTTGCAAGGGTTTGAATCGATAACGGTATTTTAGCGGTAATGCCTACCATCCCTGACATATTATAATACTTACAAAAAGTTTTAATTCAAACATTTTAAAATAGAAATCTATAATCAAAATCTTTAGGATAAAATTTTCATTTTTTAAAATTAAATTCGATGAGTTTTTCTGTTTATGTTTTATTAAGATTTTGCCTAAAAGATCAGTTTAAATTTTTAAAATTTTTCACAAACTTGAAAGAAAAAATTCCATTTGATTGTAAGTTAACTAAAGATCTTGTAAAGCAAATTTCAATTATTAACCTTCACAGAGAGAATTTTAGTAGACGAAAAATGAAGAAAATATACTTCTTATGAAACTCGTTTTTTACTGAAACTTCTTCATTGAAAAGTGAAATGAAATTTTAAACAAATACAAATATTTTTTATAAAATTTTATGAAAACTGTCATTAGTTTAATGAAAAGTTTCAACGGAAATAAAAATTATGCGCAGAATTCAGTGTAGAAAAATTTTTTGTTCATAGTTCATTTTCTTCTTAGGTTACCTTCTCTTTAATTAGTGTTTATATTTTTATTAATAAATATTACAGTTTTCCTGTAACACATACATTTCTTTTAATATATATATTTTTCTTCCTTTCCAACTTATTATTGTACTTAGCTTTACTTCATTTACTCTAATAAAAAGAAAACTTTTGAGCATTTTCATTGTTACAATAAATGTATTTGAAAGTTGGATGTAGGCTTGTGTGTAAGCGGCAAATGAAGGGTCTTATATTAGAGTTGACATTTTTATTACAATGCTAACGGCATTTAATAACAAAAAAAAAAAACTCTTATAATGTAAAGCAAAAAAAAAAAGAAAATTTCTATAATAACGATAAAAAGTGTGACGGTTGTCGGTTGTTTTGGTTAAAGTGTAGATAGTGGTGGTGGTTTGAAGACACCCTTAAATATTTGTATGCTTTAAATATTTCAGATAAACTTTTTGTTATTTTCAAGTTTTTGTTTTGCTAAGAATATTCGTAATAGAAAAATAAGGGAAAATGGAAAAATTTATAAATGATATGAAAAAATTGTAATTTCACGGGTATTAATTTTTTTTTATTTCAGATAATAAAAATTAGATTGTGCTTTCTATATAAAAATTAAAAAATAAATAAAAATTAATATAAATTCTATTGACACACTCACATAAATCAGTGCATTAAAATACAAAATTATTGTTAAAACAACGAAAACGTTTTTAAGATTAAAAAAATTTTCGTTTATTTTAAGAACGTTTTTGTTATTTGAAATTTTTTAAGTATATTTATACTTGGATTATTATCAGTGTACAAGAGTTTTGTTAGATTTTATAAAATAAAGAAATACATATTTGCTCTAGTTATTTTAAATGATATAAATAAACACAATAAAATTGTTGTTTAATTGAAATTTTCCAATCAAAATTATTTTGAAAACATTGCGCTATACATTTGGTTTAATGATTTTTCTTGTTTTGTATTGTAACTTTATTTTTAAAATTTCCTCCTCAGTTTGTGGAAATTAAACATATTTTCTGTATTCGTAATATAAAGGTGTTGGTTTGTATATATATTTTTTTCATACACTCATAGAAATAAACCTGAAAAAAGAGAAGAAAAAGCTACTAAAAATTAGTTAAAAATTACCTTGCAGAAAAAACTGCTAAATTTAACAGATTTTTTTTTTTTTTTGTAAATATTAATAAAATAAGAACAGCAAAAATAAATCTTTTAACTCTACATAATTTCAGTTATATTCAATGTGAATTTTAGTTAATTGAAAATAGCATTTTACTCTGTAAAATTAGCAATAAAGATTCAAAATAGCAAACAAAAACAGTAATATTAACACAACTTTTTGTATATTTACCTCAAAATTTAGTAGAATGTAAATAACAGTTTATTTTTCTAAAATCAACAGATATGCTTGCTTAAAAATTTTAGATTGCTGACTTCATAAGGGCAGACTTTTATTCGCATTTAAAAAGAAAACTAAAAATTTCACATTTTTTAATGATTTTTTTGTCTATTAATATTTAGTAAATTTAGTATTTAGTTTTGCTGATTTTAGCAGATTATTTTGTTACTTTCAATTATTACTAAATGTTACTAAAATTTAGCTTAAATATAACTAAATATTTGAAAATTCAACATATTTATTTTTTCTATTATAATATTTTATATTACTAATATTTAGTAAAAAAATCTGTTAATTTAAGCAGTTTTTCCTGCATTTTTTTACAATTTTTTAGTAGCTGTTCTTTGCTATTTTCACAGGTTTATTTCTATGAGTGTACTTCAATTAATTTTTTCTTTGTTGAATGTACAATTCATGAGTTTTTGTTTGTTTCATGTTGTTTTGTTTATTCTCTAAAAATTGTAAACGTATTCCAAAAATATCGAGAAGAAAACAAATTATAAACAAAAGCTAAAATATTTCTTAACCCTCGAATGCAAGAGCTCTTAAGTACAGGTAAGAAAAAAAGTATATGGTACAAAGTAACAAAAAGACGTTATTTTTTAGTTAACAGACTTTTTTAAAAATTATTTATGTTTCATTAATAATGGACAATCCCTCAAATAAAATACACAATTTTTCGGCTTTCCGCCCATTTAGTGCAAAGATATAAGAAAAAGCTGTGTACAATTCGTTTATCTTCATATGAAATATGTATTTGGTACTAAACTACAAATTTCTTGAAAACGTTAGAGTAAACTTAATGTGTTTCCAATAAAATAAATATGGCTTCATATATTTTTTTGAACATTGTGTACAAAATTTCCATTGGAAGATAGATTTTTGCTTGAGGGTATAGAGATCTATAAATTTTGTTTGAGACACAAATATATCTGGGTAAAAATGTTTCAAATAGAAGTATTGCTAAACAAAAATTCTTAAATGGTTTTTTTATTTTATGGACTATCAGTACACACATAGAGAAATAAAGTGCCAACCGAATTGAAAAGGATATATTAATGGTAACAACTTATAAATTCAGTTAGTACAACGGTATTTACATTAGATTTCTGAATATTTTGGGTGTTGCAACTAAAATTCAGTTTAATTAACCGAACTTAATGGCAAAACACCGTCTGCAACTCGTAATAATGTAATTTGAGTCATAGTAACCGGATTTCAGTTGGCAAAATAGCTAAAATTTTCTCTGTGTGCTGAAACTGATTAGTAACTTAAATGAACTAGCCTTATAAATGAATACTTGAACAGCAGGTTGTACAAAATAGACAAATTCTGTGACAAAAAAGTATAATTAAATCACATTTCAACGTTGATTGTAATAAACATAATTTTAAACACAGACTTTACTACTAAAAAATTAATATAGTTCGCCAAAGTTGTGTGTTTTTTATATATAAGGAATCAAACTATCCTATTTTAAAATTTTTATATTCAGTACTAAGTATCGGTAAATTGTCAAGGCATTTTATAAAAGAAACATTATTTATGACGAATAAAATATTTTTAAGAAATATTTAGTATGAAATAGAAACAAACAATAGTTTAAGGTTACCATCATATTTTCTTATTATATGGAATACTTTTGGGTATAAAATAGAATGTAAACTCCATATAAAAAGACTTGGTTACAGAACCGAAATTAGAACCTGTTGCGATACAATATAAGTTGGTCTACAACCTGTTATTTAGATTTTACTATTCTACTGGGGTCGTACTGACTTTTTTAATAGATTTTTATCGATATTTTCGGCTGAAAATGGTAAATAAATGTGCAATTCATATTTATACAACATTTTCGTTCTAGTTTTTGAAAAATCTAGCTGGTTAATATTGGCTAGAATTTATACAATTAAAATAATTTAGAAATTTCACAAATATAGCCTAAAGCCCTTAAATTTAGTTGTGTTTAGTCCTAGAGAGTACAAGGAGTTATAATCAAATTAGTTGACTATAAATTAAGTTTTTCTTAAGTTTTTCGTAATTTTAAGTTAGTTTTAAATTTATGACATTTTGAACGATATAATTATTTCAAATAGAATATTTTTTTTACAGTTATGTATATTAGTTTTTTGTTTTTATATACATCGAGATTATTTTGATGTAATTTTCAATTTATAACGAGCTTTCAACCTCCATATATTTACAAAAATAAAGCAAATCAAACATATTAGCCAGGTTGATACTAGGATTTGATCTGGCTAAAGATCTCATCAGAACCCAAAGTTTTAGAAAAGCTAGAGCCTCCATAATAGGCAGTACTTTAACAAAAAACCTATTAATCATCAATTTTGCTCCATTCTTGTCTTCTTAGGAATCAATGAGCACATACACTATATAATGTTAAAAATAATTCATATAAATAATGTAGGCTTCCTATAGAATCTATTTGATATAAAAAAATCCCAGTTCCCCATAATTGGATAAAAAATATTCTAAATAAACATTTGTTAATTCCATACCTGCAAAGTCCCAGCAAAAACTTTAATTACCACGTAAGTGGTTATACATATAATGAAAGTAAATATCTGAACACATTATAATTTGGCGCCATCACTAGGTTTTTCTGTTTGACGAAGTCATTTTTATAAGCAGTAAAGTTTACCAGCGACTACTTATTTAATTACAAATATAAAGTCTTTTTGTCAACTACTTATTTTTTAATTACTGATAAGTATAGGGTAAGCCTTATTATTTACAAACTTGTAACCACATATTGTTTAGTTGCTTATAAGCATTTGAATAACTATTTATTTTGGTAACTCCTTACTCCATTACTGAAATTTTTCTGGGATGGTTATAAATTATTTAATAAATTCAAATGTTCAGTTTATTACTTAATTGAAATTCACCAAAATTTCATTTACCTAACAAATTAGTTGACCTGTTAAAACTATGCTTTAAATACCTATAAATTTATACCCCTTAAAATATGCTTTAAAATCTTCATTTAGTTTTTCTTCTTGCTAAATTGGTTGTCGTCTCAATATAAAATGATTAATTATCACCATTATAACCCAAAACAAAAAATTTCTTAGGCAATAACCTTGGTTAAGCAAAAAAATATGGATGTATTTTTGTTTTTTTGGGGAATATTTTCAAATTATACCCGGTAGACACTCATAAAATTGTAATACAACCCCTCAAGCTGTTGTTGTTGTTTTCGGTTATAACTATATCAGTTTTTTTTTACCAAAAAAAAAGTCAGTGTGTGTGTAGAAATATTTACAAACTTCCATGTAAAGAGAGACAAAAAGTCACATATTATGTTGTCATTACGTGACTACAAACATAAGATTTATTATACATTTTTATTTGTGGTATAAGCGAAATGTTTGGCTGATTTTTTGTTATTTGTGCAAAAACATTTTTTTCCATAATATTTTCCATTTAAAAGGTTGTTCGCGAAATGGGTGTTGCAAAGAGCTCCAGCGATAGAAATAAAAACAGCAAAAGTGCCGAACATTTCGACAACCATATCCAAAATATTGCATTGGCATTAATTCATTAGCTATATATTTTTTACTGCATGAAGATAATCCATAAAATTATTCCATATCTTGACTTTAATCCAAAACAAAACAATAGTAAACTCTTTGTTTCCAGAGTTGTCTAATAATTATTTGATTGATTTAAAACATTATTTCAAAATTTAAATTATTTCAATCGAGCCGCCCAGGGCAGGCTAGTTCGTAGAGTGCTTCCCTATCTGTGCGGGGGTTGTGGGATCGATTCCCACCAGATGCTCTGGTCAAACGTCGCTATCAGAGCCAATAGTCTTCGTCGACCTAGTGCTATTAGTGTGTATTAGTATATAAGTAATTAAATGATTAATAATGTAAATATTATTCAAATAGACAAAATTCCAAAATAAGCCCGTTTTGATTAAAAGATAAATAATGGCTGCTTTTAATTGAGATACTATATACATCTACAGATTTTTTAAAGACAAAGTTGTCACATGACAATTTATTGTGTTGTTGTAATAAGAAATTAAGCTATTTTGATAGAAAACCAAATAATTTATTCCTAAACCTATTTATTTTAATGGATAAGCTTTTGAGATTCACTCCAAACCTATTTGCCCATATCGGATAATATTTTTTTTTTATGATATTAGTTCTGTGTTTTACAGCAGTAGTTTGCTAGTACTATTTTTTTGGTACGGTTGGCAACTTGTACATGGGTATCTTTAGGAATGTTGTCATTGTTTCGCTTACAAATAAAATATGAACAAAAATTGAGAATATACAGTAGTTTTTTTTTCATCTTTATTATCCTAATTGCTAGGAGCATATTATCTTCAAAAAAAGTGTCAGTATTGGAAACTTGTTTCGTGGACTTCATGAATATCTTAAAAAGAATTTTAATGTATATTGATTGTTCTGAGATCTGGATAATTAGGCATATATTTGTTTGTGTGAAATTCAAGAATTTTTTGCAAACATTTTACTTTTCAGCCTTTTTTTTGTTTAAAGTTAATTTTTAAACAAATGAATAGTCCGACTACGCTTATATTTTGTACGCATAATCTGACGACTTTTTCAAAAAAGATAAATTGATCAAAAAAGTTAACTTTTAAACATAGAAGAAAATATAAGTGATAACGTGTGTCGAGAATTTTTCGATCGAGCGATAAAGCTTATGAATTAAAATAAATTTTAAATACTTTATTTCTAAATTACCTTTGTTGCTTACACTTAATTGGAAAAACATTATAAAACCTCAAAACTATTAATTACATTAAAAAAATTGTCAAACATTTTATGAAGAATGTATAATTGACAACGCAGAGACTTTTATTTTTTCAATATTTTAAATGTACAATTCTTTCAATTTAAAATAAACCTTTTTTAGCTTCTCGGAATCGACTTGAAGAGCGCGTAATGCACCAATAATTAAAATGCAAGTGTACTAATATTTTTAGTTGCTTTTGATTGTTTGCACAGTTATTTTTACTAAAACTGCAGTTATTTTTTGAATAGTTTTTATTAATTTTTATCAAGACTGTAGTTGTTTTTATTTTTCTTATATTTTCAGTTACTTTTTTAACAGTTAATAATTACTAGAACTTTTAGTCATTTTCGTGAAAAATAGAGTAAATAAAACATTTTTGGTCTTCAAAGTTTAGTAACGTCATGATGCTTGTTAGGAAAAGACCCTAACCAAGTGCTTGATTATTAAGAAGACAAGAATGGAGCAAAATTGATGATAAAAGGTTTTTTGTTAAAGTTCTGCCTATTATAGAGGCTCTAGCTTTTCTAAAACTTCAGGTTCTGATGAGATCTTTAGCCAGATCGAAATACTAGTATCAACCTAGCTAATATGTTTGATTTGCTTTATTTTTGTAAATATACGGAGGTTGAAAGCTCGTTATAAATTAAAAAAAAAGAGTCATCGCTCTTTTGATAATATTTGTAGTCGTTTTAGTGAATTTTTTTCGTAACTTCCGGTATTAATGGAACAGGTTCTAGCACTGATTCCTAGGTGTCAAAATATAAAGTTGGCTTTATTTTTTTTTTTTATTTAACAAAACAAGATTTTGAAAGAAAGTATAGAATGCTTGTATACAAATTTACTTATAGCATAGTTTTAGGATATAATTCTCTAATGAAAAATAAACAGTCCCTTAAGATACTCAGTACCTCAGGAATTCAATTACTTACTTATTACTTCGTATGTTCTTTAAGTTTTTGAATATAAAAACTTAATCTGAATTTGTGTTACAATTGTTTATTATATTTCTTTTCTTGATTTTGTTATAAAATTTTTTTCTTGTTTAGTCTTTTTGTGTTTTTCATTTAATTCTTTTTATATTTTTTGATAGTCTGATATTATATACATATTTTTTGTTTCCTTTTGTACAGTATATGACTAAGTATTGTTCTATGTATTAAAAATTATACTCACAGTAACTTGTTGAGCAAACTCAACCTTCGGCTGACCGACCAATTCAATAATATGAACCATATGGAATGATTTGTTTGTAAAACGTTTGCCAAAATAAATAACAATTTTTACGCTTTTGGATTTTTATATTTTAATTTTTATATTCGATTTGATTTTAATACTTTAATACACTTAAAGAGTTTTTAAAGCACCAACAATTTGCTTTTAAACATTCACTGCATGTTTTTTTACTATATTTTCTTGTTGAATTTTACAGTTTTAATTTAAAAAGTTTTTTTTTTGTTCATAAATTTGAAAATTTAGTTTGTTAGTTTTCGTTTTGATGGTATTTATGTATTTTGATTAGTTTGATTTTAGTTTGCTGTTTTTTGTTAAACTTTTTTATTTATCTTATCTTAGGTATTTTTATTTTTTTGTTTTTATATTATTAGTTTTCTTTCTGTGTATTGTTTTTATTTCAGTTTTTTTTCTCTGTATAGATTATTGATTTTCTTTTGTTTGGTTTTACATTAATTTTTGGGATGCCTGCAGCTTTTGATGTTGATTTACACTTGTGAAAATAAAAGAATAAAATATATAAAGAATATAACGAAAAAAAATCTTGAAATTTTTGTTGATTGATACAAATAAAAATAATAAATAAATGCAAAATAATAGGTTAGTGGGAAAATAACAAAAATTTAAATTGTTTAGAGCGTTTTTCACAAAGAATGTATACGTTTGTTTAAAAAGAGAGTAATAACCGAAATAACTTCAAAGAAAAAATTAGTTATTTTAGCTTTTAGTAAAAAAAGAACATATTTCATTTCACGTTTTTTGTGTAAGTGTTAAAACTATGCCCCGATGGTTCAGATTTGTATATATTTGCTATAACTTTCATTGATACTTCATTAAAATTTTGGTCTAATAAATATTATCTGTGAACTTTTGACAAAGGCACTATTTTACGAAACGTATTTTACAGGAGAGCTTAAAAACTTGTTTACTGTGGCATAAAACTACACTTAGAATACTATGTAGGTAAAGACCACTGCAAATGTAGTTAAAAACAAATGAAATTTCACTTTGAAGAAAGGACGACTTACATTTCAGTAAATTCAACTAACATTGTCATTTGGTTTTTACTGTTCAAATAATGAACGACAATTGTAGTAAAAATGAACCACATATGCAGTAAAAAATAAACAAACATTTATTTGTTTTATTTTTTAAATAAAAAAAAACTACTGTATAAAATGAATGTAAAATCATAATACAGTAAATTGATGTGGTTTGTTTTTTTAAATAAACTACAATTGTAGCCAAACTGAAATTTCTTTTACAAATGACAGTTTTTTTTTGACTTAAAAATAAATATACTGTATTACAACTCAAACAACTACAAGTATTTACAGCAGAAGTTCTCTGAGTGTACGAGTATTTCTATAAACATTTTATTAAATTTCGAAAACGTAAAGAAGTAGTAAGGAATTCTTGTATTTAATAAAGTTTTGTCAAAAACCTAAAATTGATAAAATCTCAGAAATTTGGTAGTTTTTTGACTTAATTTATTTTACACTCAAAAAAAAGTATGTGAAGTCAACAACATCTTTGCTTTGAGGATCCTTGCAAAAAAAATTAGTAACAAAAGCAAAAAAAATAGAAAATTTAGCTAAATTTTTTGCTGAATTTAGCAAATTTTTTGCTGATATTATTAATTTTCTGCAAGGCTCCTCCCAGCAAAAATGTTGCTGATGTTACAGACTTTTTCTTTTAAGTGTAAGTAGAATTAAGTCAAAAATACTTAAGCATCTACCTTTTCTAACATAATTGGCACAAACATAAAAATGTTATAAATTATTACTTTTTTAACCTTTTAAAATTAGACTATTGAGTGGAAAACATAGTTGAAATAAAAATGACTTAGGTTGCATATAAAATAAATTCCAGTGTCAAACAGAAGTTTATAAAACTTTAAAATAGGTTCATTTGAGGGGTCATAACTTTTGAGATCTGAGGTGTACAAACCCATTTGAAAATTTGCTTACTCAAGTGCTTTTGGCAAAAGTCCATAAATCGTCAGCCAATTATTGGTGTAAACTACAATTGAAAAAGTCGTTATCAAGAAGATACACATATTTTAATTTTTGTACGGAAAATTGTCAGGTATATCCACCAAATTGATACTGGATATCTCAGATATGCTACGAGATATCACGAAACAGGGTTAAAATCAGAAAGATGATATTTGTATTATATATTACAGAAAGATGATATTTATATTATATATAACCCATTCCTTTTTTTTCAAAAATGATCGGTGGTTCAAACTTCTAATAAGTTGACGAGAAATATAATCTCAGACATTTATTGTTTTTTTTTTTCAAAAAGTTCTAAAAATTATATTGAAAATTTCTATTTTTTAGCAAACTTTGTATAAGTGACCTTTTTTATTAACGATAAAAGACAAAGCAAAATTGTTTAAATTATTTGTTTCAAATAAGGCTTCCTAAAAATGTATTTTTGTGATTTTAGTAATACATGACTATTCCAATTATTTTTTAAAAACTACATTTTTTTTATTTTTTTTAGGAGAAGCTACACTTAGGAAATTCTCCCTAATATGTTGCTTTCTTTGAAAGGGGTTAGAGCAGCGAACAAAGGTGGGGAAAGAAGAAGGGCTTCAGACATGGCACCACAGTAATTGCTCGAGATGAAAAGTCTTAGAACAGTTGTTGCTCGTCACCTGATAGAGAGTTAGCCAACTTGTTGAAGCTTTTTGGTTCATAGCCCTGATTCATTATTTTACTTCAGTGGGGTTAAGTGCTATGGGGAGACCGAAGGTGGGCGCTGCGTATGAGGGATAGCAAACTCCTACATAATATTTTATTTTTAATTGATGTTGTCGCCGCCGGGGATCGAACCCAGGCCCATCTGTGTAACAGTCCAATGCGCTAACCATTACACCACAACTCCCTATTATTTTGCGGATTCTTGCCATAAACAACCATTTTTAAAAATTTTTCGTTAAATAATTCTATATAATATATTTGAAACCCAACTGTTGTACATAAATTTAGGAAACAATTTTAAAAATATACCCGGGTAAAAATTTTAATATGGAGTCAAATATAATTATATCTTACTTGGTAAGTTCCCATATATATACACACATACAAATTGATCCGAAAAATGGGTCGTCTGTGTGCATCTAATTATATCAAATTAGACATAAAATGATACAATTTTATCCGAGATTTTTCCATATCCGGGACAATAAAATGATATCTAATTGTATGTAAATAGATCTGTTTTATATAATTTTAGAAATAATATAATAAGATGTACATTATGTACAGAGAATAATCTAATTATGGCGCCATACTATACAAATGAAGGATATATATTTCAAACCTTATTACAAGGGTTTGGACCTCCTGAGGCATTTTTGTACCTCGACAAGTTAAATATAATACAAAATGAGAATGGCATTCCTGTTTTCAACCATAACTATAGACGGGCAAATATTAAAACAGTCAACTGCAATTCTGCAGAAAATTATAATGTCAGATATGATACCAGTATAGCTTATAGAGATTTCTCATTACAAAAGTCTAAAACCAAAAAGTTTTGGTGGTTATCACAATAAGTAATTATACTTTTCTTTTATTTTACATTTAGACCTTAGTTTTTATCTTTTGTAAATATAAAAGTAATGTTTTTATAACTTTTTTCATTACAACAAATATAAATATATCCTTCATTTGAAGTGAGTAAAACTATGTTTTTGTAAAACGAAATATACATTAATATCAACAATACCTGAGAGCCCGTTTTAGGGACAGTGTATATATTGTAAATTTTGTAAATTATTGTTAACTATTGTTTATTATAGTTTAAGAATTAATGTTACGAATAATAAACTAATAAACATTGAAAAAAAAAATATATATATATATATATAATTTTAGGCGATAGTAGGAATGCTTTTTGTGACTTAAGTTGAAAATTCAAATTTCTAGAAATCGCAAATGTTAAAGACCCAAATTATTTTAAATGAAACAAAACGAAATATTTAAAAACTAACTAGAAAAAATTTAGTATTTTAAAAATATATAATTAAGTGTGTATGTTTTATAAAATGTACCATAACAATATATAACAATTTTTACCCGGGTATACACAATTTTTAAATGTTTGTAAAATAAAAATTCCGCAATATTTTCTTCATAAAATTGATCAAAAATTCAAATTTTTATAAAATTTTATGAAAAACTCCATTAATTTAACTAAAAATTTCCATGGACGCATTCCAGTGACATTTCATTGATCTAATGCAAAAATTCATTAACATCATGCCCAGTTGACAAATAATAATTTAAAAAATCCAATTTTTACTCTTTTCCATTTATTTTTGATTTTTATGTTGATGAGAAAAAATAAAAATTTAGTTTTCTGAATAAAATTAGTCCATCGAGGGTATTTAATTTTTGTAAATCTGACTAATCGGACCATGAATTTTTCAAATACACAAAGTCGGAAATATACAAAAATGTATTCCGTTTTATACACAAAACGTAAATAAGAGTTAGTTTTTAATTGGAAATATTATTACACTTAAAAAAATTATGTATAATGCCAGTGTTGCCATGTAAAAAATTAAATTTTGTTTTTTTTCAAAAACTGATATTTTGAAAAAAAAAAAATAAAATTGGTTAACATAAATAAATTAAGATTTTATATATTTTTGGATAAAGATTTGTATACAAAGTTATGTTTAATAACTGGAATATATTTCCACCTTCTAGGATTTATATTCTGTCAAAATTTCAATTTCTAATATTTTCACTAGAGACCGTTTTAAGGTAAAAAAACCGAAAATTTCTTAATAAAGTGTTCTAGTGCGGATCTATAATCCTTAATTAAGTAAGAATAAAAAAAGTTGCCTACACTGATAGAATTTTGTTCATTGTATTAATGAAATCCTTCATTAATACAATGAATTTTTCATTAAAAAGTCCCCAAAGAAAGTTTCATTGGCTCAATGAAATATTTTTCATTTATCAAATAATAATTGAAAAAAATATTTTTTTTCTTGTTTCATATTTATTTTGTGTTAATTTTTTCTTTTTAATTATCTTATATTTATTTTTCCGTTTTTTTTATCTCCCTGAACACGACTTGAACCCGCAACCATCACCATACAAACAGCACCGCCTTACCAATTGACCTAAATTACAAAACCAAAAGGATGTGCTTATTTAGACTTTTGTAGGAAAATATTTTTTTTCAATAGTTGATGCGCCTCCAGTGGAAATTTTATGGAACTTATTGTTTGCTGTACAAAAAATATTTATGTAAAAATTATTGCATATTTAAGGATCAAACAAATACAGTTAATGAAAATTTCATTCAGTCAATGAATTTTTCATTAATTTAATGAAAATGTTTCATTCAACCAATGAATCCAAGTTAATGCAAGACATTCATTAATAGTATGAAGGAAAATCCTATCAGTGTAAGATCATACTATAGTTTTTAGAAAATGTCTTATTTTTAAAGAGGAATTGACGTTTTTAAGGTACAAATTTTTAAAGGTTACAAATCAAAGCAATTTATTAACAAAATATGTGTTTAATGTTTTAACTAAATTTTTGTGTACAAATATAAGATACAATTTTAAATCATTTTCAATAATTTCTTTGAAATAATTAAGAGTGTTAAGTTTTGTTAAAACTCATTTTATTAAAAAACTTGCAAAACTTATTGTAATTGAAGGGCTTATTGTAAAAACTTGAAAAGCCACATTTTATTTTTAGTTCGTTTTTGCCTTTTAAGTTTAAAAAGATGCAACAAATATGACTTTTGCAGGACGCTTATACTCTAGGTACGTGAAATAAATGTTTAATTTTTTATGTGTTCTTTAAAATAAGACTTCACTTTAAAAATTATTTATCCAAGGTTGCCATAGGAAAATTTTAAAAATGTGGAAAACTTTTAACAAAAATAATCTCGATGTATATAAAAACAAAAAACTAATATAACTGTAAACAATTTTAATCTTTTTGAAAAATTCTTAAAAATCAAATATAAAGAATTCAAAAATGCTTAAAATATTGTGGAGTTTAGCTACGGAAAAAAGCACAAAATTTATACATAAAACCTTAACCATTTGAAAGCTTTATTATGTCAAACTTTTAAACTTTAACTTCAATAATTTAATTTCAAAATTTATATTAAAATTAAATGCTCCATTTGGAGCATTCAATATATATATTAAGCCGATAAAGAATTTTTTTCCGCTTTTTGCAAACCGGCGAAATTGGCATTAAACCGACACGTCATGAATGTATATTGTCGAACTTGCAATGAATTTCAATGAAATCGGTCTGCTGGTGTTTGAATTAGGAAGGTCCTTAAGGTATCGTCCAAATACTAGATTTTTTAATTATACATTTTGAATTCAGAAACATTTGCAAGTTGCTTTTTCATTTCCGATATTATATATTAATTTCCGAAATTTCATTTAAAAGCAATTGCAGGTTTTGTAAACATGATTTTGCATTTAATTGAGGCAGTTAACTGGTTAAGTGTTTTTTAATTACTGTGATTACAAATTTTGGTTGTGATAGGTTTAGCAACTATTCAGTAATACTTTTCAATATATCTGTCGCCTTTAAAAAATAGTTCTTAATATATGAAAAATTTGTCTTTAAAAATTTCAGATTTTCAGAACAAATATTTTTCTTTTTAATTTAAAATCCAGAACTTGTAAGTGTTTGGACTACTAAAATTTCAGTAGCATATTAAAAACTTTTAATCTAAGTTTTGTTACAAAATTGCAAAATGCACTCAAAAAAATTGTATTTTTTAAAGAAACAATAAAATTTTTTAAAATTTAACACGTTTTCAGCTAAAAATAAGTAAGGAAATATTTCCAAATGTGGTCTGTTCCCTAAATTAGAGCTTTCGTTTTTGTTTTCGTGTCAAAATATGTCAAAACTGTCAACTTTCATCAAGTTTGATTTCATCAGCAATCTACTATTTTAAAAAAGTTTCGACTTAAATGCACTCGCTTTTCTTAGTTTTATTGTGTCGTTTCACAAAAACGAAATAAAAAGTGTAATTTTTTGTACACATAAAAAGTGAATAAAAAAGAAGTTTTAAAGAATTGTGTGAAATGATAAATAAAACAAAAAATGGGAAAAATTTTATATTCATAACGTTCCCTAAAGTTTACCTTTGATATATTTTATTATTTTTTTTTTTGATATTTTTACAAGCTTTTGTGATTTTTACTGTTCTTGTCGATTTTTGATAATTTTTCAATATGTTCCCCCCAAAAATATCGTTTATTTTCACATTAAGCAACTTTAGACGATAATAAACAAAATTAAAATTCATTTTAATTAAAATACAATTTTTTTTCGATTTTACTGAATTTTCTATCAATTTTATATGTTTTTACATAAATTTTTAGTTTAAGTTTACTTTAGCGTACTAACATCGACCTTTTGAATTGTTTTGAAAATTGTTATACTATTTTTTTAAATTATTTTCAACAACAAAATGATCTATAGCGAAAAAAATGACCAAGAAGTTGGCCTACTTCAAGCTGATGTTTTGGATTTGGAATACTTCACTTAGTTTTTTTTATAGCCTAAATACCAGGTGTAGGGCCATATTAGTTTACATTCCCCTACATCTTAAGGAATTTCAAAGAACTTTTTCAATTCAAGAGAAAGTTTTTTAAGATTTACTAGTTTAAACAAAAATTGTTAACCTAAATACATATATTTGAAGACTATTGAACTACAGACACATTATTTGAACCATACGTTTTTTATTCGAATATGGCCTAAAATTTGGAATTCAAAATTTTACAATTATAAATTTTTTTTGAATACATATTAAAAAAAATTCCAAAAAGATGTAAATATTTAAAAAATTTGAATAAATTGGTGCTTATGTCCAAAACCCTTAAGGCATGCTATAAAATGTTTTGATATTTTAAGCGCTTAGCTTCAATATTTAAACGAAATCATAACTTTATTAAGTTTTAAAAAATTTAATGAAATTTGTAAATATTTAAATTATTTTGTGAATAAATATTTAGTTTTGAAACATATTAGCTACCTCGAGCAGTTTTTTAGTTAAATAACAATTTAATCTTTTTACCTTTATTTCACAGATTTCCCTATAAGTATACTATAAAAATTTTAAATATTAAGAAATATTCGTTTTTTTTTAATTAAGGCTTTGACACATATTGTTATATACATATATTTCAATAAAATCTCCAAAAAAATATATTAAAATTTATTGTCAATTAATATTTAGTTAAAAAAAAACAAAGTAACGAATTTAACTGACATGTTAAAGTTTTTTTTTTTTATAAAAATTTTTAATATTTAAAACTCTTTGCTTAATATTCTATTATTTTAAATCAATTTACAATTTGCCAAAACATTTTTAGAACAAAATAAAACTTGAGACAAATGGAAGTGTAAACCTGGACAGTATGCAACAGAAAACATACTTAAATTTGACTTAACATATGTTACATTTTAAAATCGGATTTTCTAATATATTTTCTAAATTTCGATATTATTTTAATATTCCACTAATTTACCTTCAAGCCATTAACAAGCTCATAAATTTTAATTTAAATTACTTTTGAAAAAAATCATTTAAACAACAAAGTATGGTTAATTTTCAGTAAAAATAAACATTTATACAATATTAAATTCAGTAGGTATCGTATAATTTTGAATCAAATTAGAAAAATCAATGATAATTGTTTTTCAATTTCAAAAAAAAAAAGAAAAATTATAAAATAAACATATGGGAACACTATAAGAAAATTTAACACAATTTTTGTTTTCAATTTTTTGTATTTTTAATTTAAACACACCAATATAGAGTAAACACATGAACATGAACAAACACTCTTACACTATATGATAGAAAACAAAAACGCTTTAAAATGAAAAACGAAAACTAAATGTTTATGTTAAAAAAGATAAATAAAAAAAAATATAAAATTTAGTATCGAATAAAATTTTTGGAAGATATTTGTTTATAGTTAGTTTATAACATTAAATAAAAATTAAATTTGAGTAATTTTTTTGGGTTAGGAATAGATTAAATATTTTTGATTAATTTTAAGATATTTTAAATTTTATTAAAAATTTATATACCGTTATTTTTGCAATTTTTTATTTTGGTTTAATATGTTTTTTTTTTTTTTTTTGAATATTTAGTTTTAATATTAATTCACTTTTTTGTTTGAATTTTTTATTTAATATTGAATTGCAGTAAATTTTTATTATTTTTGTTTAATAACTGTTTTATTTAACTGGTTTTTATAAATATTTTTAAATTGTTTTTTTTTTTTTTTGTAATTTTTAAGAACTTTTCTTTTATAATTTATATTGATTTTAATAATAATTTATTTGTTTTTTTTTTGTGTTTTTCTCACACGTTTGGTTAATGTTTAAGAATAATACGGAAATTTTTGCTGACTTAACTACACAAAACTCAATTTCATACTGAAAAAGGACGGCAAACTCTAACAAGAAAAACACTGAAAAGCCAGTCAGTTATACAGCCAGCAGCCAGTCATATAGCTAAAGCCAAAGCAACCAACAGAAAAATCCAACCAAAATCAAATCAAACAAACGAGCTATCAAACGAACGAACTAACGAACATTAAAGTTGGAAAAAAATATATATATTTTTCAACGAGCGTTCGCAGGAACGAAATAAAATAACGAACGATTTACTGTAAACATGGCCACAATAAGGAAAAACTAACGAGTTGTAAAGTAACGGCAAATATATAATAACATTTTCCCTATTACGTCAAACATGCAACCCATACACACAATTTTTCCTTCATGCAAGTCCGTTCAAACAATAATCTAGCGATTTTGTTAACAAAAACAATAACAACAAAATAACGAGATGGTTTTGAATTTATAACATCCAACATATAACAACCATACAAACTCTGACTATACTCATATACAACATGATAATCATACAACTAACTAATGATGTGAGGCCGTGTTTTTTTTTTTTGCTTGTACCAACAACAACAAAATTGTTCATGCAACCACCTCTATACAATGAATTGGAAAATTGCTCTCTATACACAACATGTTACATACAACATAACTTGTAGAATTTATGAAAAATAAGAAAAAAAATAAAATCAAAAAAACAACAAAATACTGAAAAAACAACAACGTTAAGGGAATTTCCAGTCTCATACACTTGGTTGTTGTTGGTAGTAGTAGCTGTAGTAGTAGGACAATTCAAAAATGAATATGAACATGTTTTCATTGAGTCGTCGTCATTCTCCTCGTTGCAGTCGTTGTTTACCGTTAATGTTCCTACAAGTTCGTGTTATGGCTGTAGTTGTTGTTATTATGAACCCCTAAAACTGAAATCTCTGTTATAGTTAAAATTTTTGTTTGTATTATTTCGCTGTTGTTGTAGTTGTGTATATATGTTAGTATACTTTTTATTATTGTTGTTTTTTTTTTGTAATTTTGCTTCTTACTTTTCTCTGCTTGTTCTTCTTAAATGTTTGTTGCTTTTGTTGTAATATTTTTAAAAGAGTATATTTCATTGTGTGCTAGAGTGAAATAGCAATAGTTTTATTTTCCATTTGATTTTTGTTTTTTTTATTTGCTATGTTTTGCAAAAAAAAAAAGGAAAACATTACAAATAATAAAAAAGGAAAATTCGCCACAAAATTCAAAAAAAAAAAAGGTTGGATTACTAACATTTATTAAATTTTTATTTAGAAAAAATTTAATAAATTAATTTAAAAATTTTAAAATTAAACAAAATCTCTGTTGAGTTAGTCATAATATGTTATAAATTTGGCAGTTTTTGTCCACTATACAGTTTCATACCTTCCAACCCAGGAAAAAATTTTTAGAATAAGTTCCCAGAATCACAAGTCTATACTATTTACAACTCGAAAATAGTTTCGAACTGACAAACGTGCTTATCACCAATTGAATGGCTCGGTTTTGGTAACCCGTTCTGATATAAAATCTGTCCCACTTGAACCGTTTTCGTGGAACTAAAATGTATAGCATAAATGATCGAGAATTAATTTTAGGAGAACGGATTCTAGTTTGGATCCAGAGGAAAAATTGTTCAGTTGAAATGCGCGCACCTGTCCCATAACCAGTGAAAATGCGACCGATCTGAAAGGAGCTGCGCAGTATGAAATTTTGTAAAAAATTTGAATTTTACCTACACACAAAGAACATTTTTGTAATTTCTCTACTACGACTGAAACCAATTGGCACAACAGAATATTGGTTTTGGCAACGAAATTTAGCTAATACACTCAGGGAACTTCTGCTTTAAGTATTTGTAGTTGTTTGGGTTGTAATACAGTTTCTTTATTTTTAATGTAAATGTTAGTCATTTGCAGAACAAATTTAATTTTTTACTAACCTTGTAGTTTATTTAAAAAACAAACCACATCAAATGACTGTTTTGTGATTTTACATTAATTTTTTACAAATGTTTGTTTATTTTTTAATAGCATATGTAGTTCATTTTTACTACAATTGTAAGTCATTTTTTAAACAGTAAAAACAAATGACAAATGTTAGTTGAATTTAATGAAATGTTAGTCGTCCTTTTTTAAAGTGTAATCTCATTTGTTTTGACTACAATTGCTGTAGTCCTTACCTCCATAACATCCTTAGTGTACAACTGAATTTTAGTTGCAACACCCAAAATATTCCGAAAATGCATTTGAATACGGTTGTACTAACAGAATTTATTGGTTGTAGCCAACAAAATACACTTTTCAATTCGGTAGTCACTTTATTTTCCTGTGTGTATGCTATCCGTAAAGTCCAAAAAAAAAAAATATATATAAAGAAACATAACATTACTTTTTCGCTATTCTTAAAAAAGTTCTCGCATAAACCTTTTTGAAGTTAAGGCCAATTTTATTGTTTAATTAAACTAAAAAGAAATATTTTTAACAAAATTATAAAGTAATTACTCTTACGTATTGATCTTAATGTCTTCTTCTTAAAGTACTCAATTTGACAATTTTCGAGTATTTTGATAAAAAAAAAATTATATTAGCGGTTATGAGCATTAAATTTTGCTGAACAGCGAGCACATTGCGTAAAATGTATTTTAAAACATTTTGTGCAGTAATTTTGTTCCACAAATGCAACTTGCATGATAAAAAGGTGAACAAATTAATTTTTGGAAATTGCACTTCATGCGTTAGGTTTTTATTATTATTTATCAAAATAACCTAATAAAATCAGCAAAAACATTTACTAAATATTTGTAGAAAAAAATCATTAAAAAATGTGCAAACTTTAAAGTTTTTTTTTTATGCAAATAAGAGTCTGCCCTTATGAAATCAGCAATCTACAATTTTAAGCAAACATTTCTGTTGATTTTAGCAAAATAAACTCTACTTAATTTGAGGTAAATATAGCATAATTTTTGGTAATATTACATATTATGCTATTTTTAATGAAATAAAACTCACATCGAATATAACTAAAATTTTTTTAAGTTAACAGATTTATTTATGCTCTTCATATTTTATGAAGATCTAGCAATAAAATGTGCAAAATTTAGCAGTTTTTTCTGCAAGGTAATTTATAACTTTTTTAGTAACTTCGCGACCTATCTCATGACAGAAGAACCTATCTCAGAAGAAGAATGGTGAAAACAGTACCAGTCTGAAAGACCCTACCCACTGGTGAAATCAGAACAAAACCAGGACATGTGTGATAAATATGCTCGAGAAAGAGAGAACTCGGAAAAATGATAAAATTTATTTAATAAAATAAAAAATTACCAAGTCAGAAAAAACAAGTCCAAAAACAAAATTATAAAAAGTTCATATATAACCTCTCCACCAGATTGGCAACCAATAGCTCTACCCTATCTCTAAGGGAAGTCTCCCGATATGTTCTCTCCGATCTTAATAAAATTCATGTATGTGATAGAGCACAAAAAAAAAAATAAATGACACATATTTTTTCAGCAGCCCGATCTCAATTTCAGGTGTTAAAAAATGGGGTGAACAAATTACCGCATTTTATGCATTTTTCCATACAAATTTTAGACAAACGGGGAACCAAATGAAAATCCAATATCTGGTATATAAAACGTGTCCGACATCTTTCAAAAAGTTTTGTTATTCTATTAAGTAGTATATTTAAAATATTTAAAATAAATGGCCACCTTAAGTTATTACACTGTATGGTGGTCGAGCTGTGTAAAATTTTCGAATATCGAATACCCAGTTTTTTCTCAACTATTCCTGTTTAGTTTTTTTTTTTTTTTTAGTTAGTCTCTTTACAGGAAGAAGAAGAAGAAAACATTTTTATTGAAAAATTTTTACGGACACAAGGGATACACCAGACTGCCGCAGTTTCGTCCCCCTCCTGGGACTCGTCAGTGGTTAATTTATGTGTCAATTGAACAAAGTATTTTATATTGTTAATTTTGCTCTATATGAAAAACTTTTTATTTTTTGGTGTCGTACTGTGATTTGAACTCACAGTCTTAGCATCAAAGCTATGCATCGTAATCCCACCTCTTAACCAGTTGAGCCACGGTCGACACAGCGTTGACTGCGACTAAATTGGAGTTTGGTCACACTACGTACACACAAGTATTGTTTTGATCAGAAGAGACAGAATTAGCTAATACCAATGCACAATTCATTTCTCAACTAGAATGCTTTTTCTTCTTAATCCTATCTCTTTTTCACAAGTAATGTTTAGGTTCAAAATAAAAGATACCGTAAATTTACAAAATTCATTATTAAAAACGGAATGTTCTGAAAAATGTTCTTAACAAATTACTCATTATAAAATTTCCGTAATCTCAAAAACATTTAGTTTTTGTGTGGCATTTATGAATTGTTCCAGTGTTCTGATTCTGAAATTTCATACTTGTCTCTACTAACAAATAAAAACAAAAACTTATGAAATTTTTATTAATAATAAGCACATCATTTATTTGTTGACAATTCATGTTTATTAAATATTTATTCTTCAAAATATGTTTTGAGTAGTTATCAATAATGAATCATTTTTGGAAATTGTTTTAAATGCAAAAGGGGTTATCTCAGACAACAACTTCGGAGAGCTCATTAATAAAAATTTTGAAAGTTTTCTAAAAATTAAAATGAAAATTATTCAAGTTCGAGTCCATACTCTATATTTCTTTATTAGGATATTGTCCTAACAAATAATCTATAGTTTTGTTGTTTTCAAATTTATTAATAGATGTTTATTTATATTGATGTGTTGATGTGTCAAATTTATTTATATTGATGTGTTGATAGATCTATTTCGGGAATTTTATAGTTTCCCATCATCAGAACACGTTTTGAAAGAGGTTACAATCCCATGCCAAACATCAAACATTCATATAAACTAGTTTACTCACCACATGAGAACTAATATATGAGCTCGAAGTTAAAGATTATCACCATTGATCAAAAAATAAATTGAAAACTTGTTTGTTATGTGCAAGGTCCACCTTTGGTGGATATGCCAAACGTCAAACATTCACATAAACTAGTTTACTCACTACATGAGAACTAATATATGAGCTCGAAGTTAAAGATTATCACCATTAATCAAAAAAAAAATTGAAAATTTGTTTGATATGTGCAAGGTCCACCTTTGGTGGATATTCAATACACGTTTTTTGTTTTTTTCCTCCTTTTTATTTATTTTTTTTTGTTTATAAACAAAAACAGGGGAGAAAACTAGACTGTATTTTGTTTGATATAATTTTTATTAAAAATAAATATTTATTTTATTTTTATAATTTATTTTATTTATATTATTAATAATTTTCTTACAATTTATTAAATTTTTTTTTTTTCTTTTTTGTATCATAAACTGATACATATAGTCTTCGGCCGGACACTATTAAAATACTAAAAAGATAAATGAAAATTCAAAATTTCCGTTTTCAAATTTAAATTTTCCATTTAAAGTATTAAGACTATGATATCTAAAAATTTATATTGTTAGGTTCACTACACTGTTTGCAATTGTAATTCAGAAAATATCAATTAAAACTTCGAAAATATGAATTATTTTCTGAATTTCAAATGGAAAATCTGAATTTCAATTGATATTTTCTGAATTTCAAAAGGAAATTCAAAATTTCAATTTACATTTTCTGAATTTAAAATGGAAGTTCTGAATTTCAATGGACATTTTCTGTATTACAATTGCAAAAGGTGTAGTTCTATACAATCAGTTGTACAAAATATTTTCAATCGCACTTTACTATGTTTTAACAATTTTTTTAAACATATTTTGCTATTCTCGTTTTACAAATAACTCAAGTTTGTATTTTTTTTTCTGATCCGGTATTTAGCAAAAATGTTGCTTATTAAAAAAGTATAATGATTATTTTAAATAAATAAAACTAATTATTGAACAGTTAAAATTAAAGAAATATTCATCTATAAGATATATAGTGTAAACAACTGAAAAACAAAGTGGAGAACCTAAACAAATTTTTCAGTTAAAAACAAATTTCGACTTAAAAGTGCATTTCAGCATCGGATTTGAAAATGCTGCATCGGATTTGATAATGGATCGTAATTAATTTGCGTGTGTGGAGGCAAAAATTGCCTTTAGTTTTACTATATATCAGTCATAGTTTTTGAATTATCACAGAAAGAAACTTAAAAATTTCGATAAAATTTCTTTTATAATTAACAAAAAAAAAAAAAAAAAAATTGTTAGTTTTGGATTTTTTTTTTGGCAACGAATTTTTAACTTATTTTTAGTCGTTTTTTCTGAAATTTGTGCTAGTTTATTTCTATGAGTTGATCATTTAATATGATATAAATACAGGGTCTAGTATACAAACCGTGGCTTGGTAAGCCATTTTGGTAATATTAATATTAAACTTCACAGTCACTATTTTGACGGTTATAAGCTGACTGGTCTTAACTGATATTATTTGCATGTGACACCCCTACGACAAAATTTATAAAACTTGTCAGATAAAATATATCATTATATAGAAAAGTAGTAGTAGAAGTTTTCTCCTAATTATAATTTGTCTTCAGGTATAGTTTTCATAAAGTTATAATTTACAGTTTTAAATTTGATCCATATCAAAACGGTTTCGGATACTTCACTTACAATTGTATACATTTTCTTAACTTTTATACCAATTCTAACATATTTTTAGAATTTAATTTTTTGTAGATTTTTTAGTTTTACAACATATTTTTCTTTAAAAAAAGAAAAAAAAATAAACATTTACACACACCCGCTATTATTTTTTATTTTATTATGATATTTTCTTTTTGTTTTTTAGGTGCTTTCCAAAAAAAAAAAACCTAAAAGGAGAAATAAATATGCGAAAAATATTCCAATAAAATATTTCAACAACATAAATGATGATAAATTTGCCGCTTTTTATAATATAAACAAAGAGTACTATGGATAAAAATAAAACAATTGATTATATGCTCTTACTACCAAATGAGAAAGAGAATTCTTTGTATCACTAATTCTCTTTGGAAAGCACAGTTTTACGCATATTATGAGTAAATTTTAATAAACTCACGCAAAATTAACTAAAAAAAGTGTCAATGGGAGAAAGAGCGTTACCGTTAGTAGGAGTTTGGCAAGTGTGTTGTTTTGTTTTCATATATTTATTTTCACATGAGAAGCAACAATTTTCAATAAAAAATAAAAATACAAAAAAAAAAATACCGGCTTATATATCTGATTTAAAGATTTTTTATATACAAAAAAGTTATAAGTAAATAAAATGAATCTTTTTATACATAAAAGCAAAAAAAATCGATAGAAATCAAATTAACAAAAAATCTTTTAAACTTTAGAAATTTTTTTCCTTTTAAGAAAATAATTAAGTTTTCTTACTAACTTTACCCCGACCCCCACCAACTTCTCATTTTAAAACTTATCGACTCTTTTATAATATTTTGCAATAGCTTTTTGATATTTTCCCTAATCTTATGGTTCCCATCTTATAAGATTAAATCTTATCCTATTTTATATTTTCGTAAGAATGTTTTTGTATGTGTCTTATATAAGCCAAACGCACGACTGGACGTCAAATTGTACGTGCCACCGTCAGTAGTTTTAGGGAACGCACTTGTTTTTGGTTCTTTATATATTTCTCACTGTGTATCCTTCCTTGTTAATATGCGTTTATTTGGTTTAAGTGTGTGTGTGTGTGCATGTTTCATGAAAAACAAGAGGATTTTATTTTTGTGTTTTTTTTTGTATTCGTTCTATACTTTACGCATAGAAAGTTTTATAAAAAGCATGGAGATGAATACAAAAAGGATATGTGTCACTAGGATAGTTAACCTTTTCAATAGAACGGAAGAAACAAAGAATACAAAAAAATACTAACACAAATATGTAGTTTTTCTTATGAAAATATCAATAAAGAAATTAGAAATTAAATTTTAGACTTTGAATTTTTTTTGTAGTAAAACACATATTAAAGTTAGTTGTTTATAACTTCTACTCATATAAGTTCCAGACGCCATATTAAGAAATAGAGTCGCTGCCAATAATTTTGTCAGCGGCATATCGCATAAAGCCCATTCAGAAAGAGATATGATTGAATATGAATGGGACACGAAATAATAATATGATCCAAATTATCACACACAGGGAAATATAGTGCCAACCGAATTGAAAAGTGCATTTTAATGGTAACAACTTATAAATGCAGTTAGTACAACGGTATTTACATTTTGAAAACTAATGTTAAGTTGCACCAACCTACTTAAATTCGTAATAATCAAATTTGAGTCGTAGTAACTGAATTTTGGTTCGCAAATGGCTAAATTTTTCTCTGTATGCATGTATAGGATTCTGGCTGATCATAATATAATTTAAGCAGGCAATTTTACAGCTATTAAGGCTCATAATATGATTACTACGATCATATTATGGTTGTTAGCCATTGCAATCATAAAATTATATTCATAAACTATCATAATATGATGCCCTTTTCTATGCGTGTTTACTTCGCAGAATGTAAAGGGTTGATAAAATCATAAAGCAGAAAAAACTTACTAAAAATTAGTAAAAAAAAACAATGTTGCTTGCTATAATTAGCAGATATTTTTTTGCTAAATATTAGTAAGATACATTCAAAATAGTTTGTAACTCAAATTAACTGAAAATGTAATTTAACATAAATGATAAATCACTTAAAAGCCGGTCTACTTACTTTTCATTTAAATCAAAAGTTTTAAAAATCTTTTAAATAACTAAAAAAATCCGTAAAAATAAAAGAATAGTAAGTTAAAAATTAATGTTCAAATTTAAAATAAAGATCAGTAAAAATAAAAGTTTTATTCAGTTATTTGAAATTATTTTAGTTTTTTGTTTTTTTTTTTTTACAAAATGTATGTATACACACACACATTTGTGTAAATTTGTTGAATGTCTTGTAATTTGAATTGAAATAATTTTGTACAAACCATTTTGATAAAAAGAACCAACGCAAATTTTTCGCATATTTTTTTTGAAAAAAATAATAAAAAATAAAAAAAAAATAATAAAAAATATTCCGTTAGTGTGTTACATTTTTATGAAACTTTAAATAAATGAAAATAATAAATGAAACTAAAAAAATCGGTAAATGGTAGTAAATTGGTTTGATCAAATGCATATAAAAGTTGAAAAAAATATTTATATGAAAATTAATGCATGTTCCTTTATTTTCAACTGAAAACTTTTTTATTAAACTACAAACAGTAAACTACATAATGTTCTGAGTGTAAGACCATAAAAAATAAAACGTTAAGTATAATTTTAGATATTTTTTAGTTCAATGTTAGTTAACTGGATATAAGAATTTAATCTATCAAGGGGTTAGTCAACTCTCTTTAGATTTGAAGTGTTTTTTTTTCACTTCACATATCGATACCCAGGCAGAAAAATACTAGCAGCGCAGTGCTGGCAAAGCGTCGGCTAGGGTCGGATTAACTATAGTGATAGCATTGTCTTGATACCCGATTGCTAAAAAAGTTCGTGAAAAAAATATATGATCTGTCCAAATCTAGTTACATCTGTTTTACCAGATCTCAACCGATCTTATAGCAAATATGGTCAGATATAAATAGATCTAAAAAATTTGAACAAATTTGATATCTAATTAGATCTGAGCATGTCTGATATTTTTGGGTTTGGAGAGATTCAATGGTTTTTAAATTTCTCGTTAAATGGTTAATAAAAAACGATTATTTTAATTTTAATACGTTTATTCAAAAGTTTATTGCAAATAAATTGATAACAAACTGAAACAAACTAAGATTGAATTTTTTGAAATCCAGCTATGGCACTCCGCGTTGCTGCCAAAACTTTCTGTAGTCATTTCTTAGAGTCATACTAATTTATCTAAGGAGTAACCGCCGTCTTTATTTGTTTCTTGTAATCACATACGGTCATAGAGAAATAGCAATTTCTCTTCTTGCATTTGAATGCATACATATGTACAAACTTTTGGTTGATGGATCGGAAAAAAAACTATCGTTGTTAAACTTTCTTTCTATTTTGCAAAATTGGGCTATATTTACATTCCAAGAGCAATTTATAGTATGTACAATACAAAACATTAATAAAAAATTTTGAAGTTTTCAAAATTTCAAAAATAAACAAAATAACAAACACAATAAAAATTAAAAAGAAAATTTGTAATTTATGTACATACATACATATACATATACAATTAAACAACAAAAAAACGGAAACCCAAAACAAAATTTTAGCAATTTTTTAACGGTATTATTATGTTCGTTATTAGATCAATAAAACACGATTAGTATTTTCATTTTTGTGCTTTTGGAAATTACACAAAGGCCTTAGATCTGGTACCAGATCTGGACAAAGAGATCATGAAATCATTTTAGATATAAACAGATATGGCACCAGATATAATCCTATATGACCAGATCTCCTCATATCTGGGCACGAAAAGTATCCAACTTCCCAGCTTCATTCAGTTATGAACATATCTGGTACTAGATCTGATTAGATCTGGCCATAAAGTGCATCGCAAATGCCATATCTTATTATATGTTAGGTTATTGAGGATGACGTGTGTGGCCCATTATGATTCCTGCTGATGACTTATTCCTTCCCCAAGCAAAGTCATTCTGGATTTTCCATTTAGACGCTTTATAAAAGCCACATTGTCCATGGACCTGCTCCCCCAATATCGTAAAGATTTTGAAAAAAAAAAAATAAGAGCCAATCATTTTAAATCTTCTAAAGCAGGGGTGCCCAAGGCCTATGCGCTTGGTGCTCATTTGTTTTTGTAAAAACACTTAGCTATAGGCTGTGTGTTTTAATACACATATAGTGCGCTCAGCACTAGCAATACGAAATACACAAACAACTTTTTCTTATTAGTTTTTTTTGTCGTTCTTCACTGTATACACGCAAGCGCAAAGCAACAACACTTTCGTATGCTTTGCTGGTAAACATTGAAATATTTTTTCTTTTTTCTTTGTATGTATTGGTTTTTACAACAAAAAATATTGAATAAAAATTAGTTTTTCTTTAAATGTATTGGTGTTTGCTCTTCCATAAGGAACTCTTGGGCACTCATGTTCTAAAGGATAGTGCAGGACAGTTTCCACTGCCTTTGAGCATGGCAGTGGAAACTGTCTTCGACAAATTATCTGTACCATCTACCGGTATTATCTGACCTTAATCTAATTTGAACCATGTATTTATCTACTGTGTTGTGGCCTTGTACCGGAAGCATATCGCATGTTCCCCCGACACTGTAATTTATGCATCTATTCATCCAGATACCTTTCGCATTAAGTTTTACCGCACTAAAAGTGAGAGCAAGTGGGGGAAAACGTCCAAAGCTGCCGATTGTTTAGGAAGGTTTGCCAGTCTGTCTATCATTATTAGAAGAATTTGTTAATTTTCCATTTTATCTGCATTCACAGTAGAAAAATTGCAAATATTTCTGTAACTCCTAAGCAAAAACGTTAAATTCTTGATTCTAAATGCCCATTAAAGTATACATTCTTATTTGTTATATTTTATTAACAAACATTGTTCTTATTTTATTACTACAACAAAATTTTAATGGCCATTTTATTTAACTTATTATATTGGCTTCTTTAGGTCGCAAAACATAATCAAAGTAAAGAAATTTTTCATTATATACACACGCGAAATAAGAGAAATAAAGCAACAGTTACGCCTAAGTGTAGACTACATTTTGCTTTAACTACGTACATACACTAATACACTCGCACGCATACACACATTTTGATAAACATAAATTTAATATCAATGCCAATAAATTTGTTCACAAGCTAACTGTCAGCACATAAAAAGTTATTTACTCTTTTAGAAAATACAAAAAAAAAAACACACGATAAAGACAAAATATTAAGTTAGTAAAATATATACAGAAAAGTAAAAAGATAATTCTGTACCACCACCCTCAGTTAGCAAAACATCCATTTAAATGTTTTGTTTTTGCATCTTATGAATATCAACAACTCTTTAAATATTTTTTTTCTATATTATTTTCTTTTAAAACTTTATTTTACGCACCCTTTTCTGTACTTTAAGAATTTTAAGTTAAAGCTAATTTGAATTTGTGGTTTTGTCTTGAAGCAAGTTCCTGAAAAAAATAAAGGATTCTTTTAAAATTTGTTACAAAACATTTTCTAAATGTTTTTTCTCTGTTTGTCTAAGTTTTGTTTGAATTTTTTTCAACATTTTCGTTGTCTGAAAAATCGATAAATCATGTTTAACATTAACAAGGACCTTAACCAATATATAAGTGGTTACTTGTAGTAACGACAATAGCAGTAAAAACAGAACGAGCAGAATGAGGTGTGGGTTTTGCGAAAACGGGGGTGTGAGTAAAAACATTGATGATGTTCACAAAAACAAAGATGAGCACAAAGTGAAAACATGTAAAGTGTGCGCCCAAATAAACATTAACACACATTTTTCTTTATAACTTTTTTGCGATTGATTTAACTATTTTTTATTCACCAGACTCTGATCGAAAAATGTGACAGATAATCAAATTTTTTGATAATCCAAGTTGAACTTTCAAAAAAAATCACAAAAAAGTTATACCTATCCAGTCAGTTTGTTTTAAATGTGGTAGTACAGTTTAACAAGAACATAAGAGTTTCTAAACTGGAAACTGGTAAAACAAAGAAACCCAGAAACACTTCCAATGCCAAAAAAGTGGAGAATCTTCGGAGAGCTGATCCAAATGATTTCATTTTTCGAAAATTTGAATTTTGTATTATGGACGACAAAAGTTATATATTTGCGGATTTTTCACAGCTTCCCGGAGAGAATAGTCTTAGAGACGTCCCGGAATAGAACCACAAAAAAAAACCAATCGAAATTTCCAAAAAAAAGTCTCAAATCTATTTCCAACTTTCGATTAAAGTGGACAGAAAAATCACAACAGGAATCGGTTATGGGAGACATACCAGAAAAATTAAAAAATGTTTATACATATAGAGAAAAATTCAGATGTTTGCCAACTGAAATTCGGGTACTACAACTCAAATTCGGTTATTACAAATTCCAGTCGGTTAGTATAAATAAACATTAGTTTTTACAACAAAGTTCCGATAATTCAACTGAATTTTAGTTACGACAGCCAATATATTTAGAAATCTAATGTTAATATCGTAGTAGTATCTGAATTAATAAGTTGTTACCATTAAAATACACTTGAATTCGGTTGGCACTTTATTTCTCTGTGTGTATTAACATTCATACCATCCTGGGGTAGTTTTAAACCCATAAACGATTTAGTTTTTTTATATTTCTTTAAAAATTTAAGAGAAACAAACGCTAACAAAAAATTTTAAAATTTAACATCAGAAAACAGTTTCAATAAAATATTTGCTTTTTTGAAAGTGCTACGTTACGTTTTCCGCCCTCGCAGTCGATATTGACCCTATTGTTTGTATGGCTGTATTTCATTATACTACTACAAAAAAATTAAAAAAAAAACTAATGGGAATCTATAATTGGAATGTGAGCATTATAACTGTGGAAGCGTGTGAATGATCAAAAAATGTGTGTATCATCATGCATTTTTTCGAAAGTAAACTCTATTTTAATACTTTCAATATAAAATAAATTTCATTGAATTCGGATCATAATTAAACATTATTGTCATACAAAGAAAATTTTTCATAACTACTGATTTTGCTTAAGTTGGCACTTTTGAGATTATCTTTACCATATTTAACCTATATTTTATTCTTAAGCATATCACGTTTTCGACTATTGCTGGACGTAAGATATATGCTTACATATTATTTAAATTTGATAAATCTTAATTTTCAAAGACAATTTTTTAGAATATTTATTAAAGCATTATGCTTTTTAACAAAATTTCAAAGCCAAAACGAGTCTAATACGGCATTCATTCCATTCGCATAAGCGAGTGGAATTGAATAAAGGGCTTATATACATTTTCTGCAATCTAGTGTGAACGTGGCTTTAGTAATACATGCAATAGAATAAATAGAATTCAAGAGAAAAGCCAAAACGAGTCTAATACGGCATTCACTCTAGACTTCAAAGCACGTGTTTTGCCAAAACGCATGGAAAAGAACAAAGAACTGTTGGAATATTATAAAGGGCTTAAATACGTGTTTTACAATCTAGTGTGAACGTGGCTTTAACAATACATTTACTGTTACGTACTCAGTAACATATCTAATTGATGGAACAATAGACAACAACGAGTTAAAGACTGTTAAATAAATAAGAAACATTTTAAAAACTGCTCTACGACAACAGCAATTTTGTTTGTTGTGAATAAGTTTGATTGATTGACTTTTGTAAAATAAGAAAAAAGTAGCACTATCTTCTTAATATTGTAAGATACACTTCAAATATACCTAAATTGGTGTCATCGAGCCATTAGTAATTAAATTTAAAACTAAAAACCCATTTATACTGTCAAGATGCCTTACGTTGTCACACAGTGGCTTACGCAGTATAAAGACAGGGTGACTACAAACATTTTTTTAACTCCTATCTAACAATTACACATACGTTTCGTTCCATTCGAACTGGTAGTTAAGAAATTGCAAGCTAACTACCACGGTTTTTAGTTTCAAACTACAGTGCCTTTTTTAAATTTACTGAGTGTAGATTCGATATAATTTTTTTTCGATTTTTTTCTGTTTGCGTGCAAATTCTAAATTATGTGATCCGTGATTCTTTCTTAACAAAAATGTGAATTTTTTCATGGCCAAAAATTGTTTTGTCTAGGGGTCAATATCGCTTAACTTGTATATAAGATGGTACAACAAATAAATTTGTAGAAAATTTGAATCAATAAAATGTTGTAATTTAAAAATATCTCTTAACTCATTCTCTATTAATATAAATTTTTCTGTGTTTATTTTATTGGGCGCACACTTTAACAACAAAAATATATAAAATAAATAACTAAGAAAACATTTTACCCTTTTTTTAATTTATAAACTACACTTTTTTGTTTGGTATTATGGTTTAGACTGAAATTTGTTACACCTAAAAGTAGGGAAATTGGTTTAACTATTCAGCGTTTCCATTTTATTTTAACGATTAAAACAATTTTTTTATTTGGAAAACAGTGGCAATCCTGAAACTTTAAAATATCGCCAAATTAGGGACATAACTTTTGTTTTATGAAATATATTGAAAAAATTACTTTTGGGGTTAAAAAAATTTTAGAAAAAATATTTTGAATTATTTTAAATATTATTAAATTATTTCTTAAAAAATTCCATTTCAATATGTATTTTCATCGATATTTAAAAAATAACGAATAACTTAAAATTTATTCAATTTTTTTGAATCTTGATTACATATTCCTTTTCTGTACTTTAATTTAGACTCGACTGAAAAAATATTCTAATTTATTTGTTGAAAAAATCAGCTTTCAACTTTTCTTCTATATTTTTTACACACATACCTAAACACGTGTTCTCACCAGCCTGAAAATTTCAAGGTGGAATCTCTAGAAGTTTTTGAGCTATCTGAAAAAATGTGTAATATGCCACTGGAAAAATTTTTCATTACATTTCTAACAAAATCAGTTAAAAGGTAGTAGAGATTCCAGTTAAAAGACGTGTTCAGCTATTTGCATAAAAAATATAATAAAGTTTAAAGGGATTTTTTTTTTATATTTTGAATTTTTTTTATAAAATATTTTTTTTATATATTTTTAAGAAATTTTTTATAAAATTTTTAAAGCCAAAAATGTTTGCTATTTTTATGCAAAAAGAATTTTTAAATATCTTTCTCAGAACAAAAGTTATTGCTTATTGAATGATGTCCAACATTTGATTGTGAAATATTTTAAGGCTTCAGGATTGCCACAAAATATTAAAAAAAAAAATAATTTGTGGAATTACGGTACCATAAAATTCGACCAAGTTCCTTTATATTAGCCCCAACTAGTTTTACTCACTCAATATTATAATACTTTACTTGAGCATGTTCTTTGTTCCATAACGTAAGAAAATTTTATGTAGTTGTATCCTTTTTTTACGCAATTAGTGCACAATTTCTTAATTTATATGCTGTCGCCAATTTATCAACATTGTTGTAGTAAGAGTGTGTCTCTATATAAAAATAAGTAGAACAATATAATATAAAAAAAAAACACAACATACAATGAACTATATAGTCACAATAATACAGATAAAAAAGGAAGAAGGACAATACAATCATAGCATATATGAGGCTTTTTGTACCAACTATCTAGCTAAAAAAAAGATATATCATATCTGAAAATCGTAATGTAATATACTCAATCAGCCCAGTTGGTCGCTTTTCAATTATATAAAAAATGGTTATTCTGTAGCACCGTGTTGTCAATTAAAACATCAGTACGCAGGATTAACATCATATTTATTAAACTTCTCTGTTGGCCCTAGAAAACAAAACTATTAGATTTAACTCAATATTTGCGATAAAAAATATTAAGAGGATATTTTCTCAAAAACGAAGTCGAGTAACACGATAACAACTTCTATAGGTAAATCTTCGATCGAGCGCACAAATTTTAACTTTTGCAAATTTTAAACAGTTTTTTTGCAAAAAGTTTTGTTAAAAACACTTGTTAAAGACTTCGCGGAGGATAATTTACAGGGAAAGTACTCCAACCAAAATCTCGATGTATATAAAAACAAAAAACTAACAAAACTGTAAAAAATATTATTTTATTTTCCTGAAGATGTTACACAAAGGAGTAGCGAAATATTGAAAATAAAAAACTTTTATAAAATAAAAAAAAACAAACCTTAACTCAAAAATTAGAAAATTTAAAATTTTTTTATATAAATAGAAAATTGTTGGGTGGTCAGGGTCTTGTTAGGAAAAGACCCTAACCACGTGCTTGATTACTAAGAAGACAAGAATGGAGTAAAATTAATGATTAATAGGTTTTTTGTTGAAGTTCTGCCTGTTATGGAGGCTCTAACTTTTCTAAAACTTTGGGTTCTGATGAGATCTTTAGCCAGATCGAAATACTAGTATCAACCTAGCTAATATGTTTGATTTGCTTTATTTTTGTAAATATACGGAGGTTGGAAGCTCGTTAAAATTTAAATATAACATAAAAATAATCTCGATGTATATAAAAACAAAAAACTAACAAAACTGCAAAATTTCAAAAAAAAAACTTTCAAAAAATCTCTCAAATTAAATAAATGTCAAAATTTGAGAAATCATCAAAATTAAAAAAAAAAAAATTCACCAACATGTAAAAAATTGTCAAAATTTAAAAAATCACACGAGTTGAAAAAAATTTCCTAAAATTGATGAAAAAAATGCATAAAATCGGAAAAAACATCAACCTTACAAAAAAAAAAAAATTATAAAAATCGTCAAAATTTATGGAAATCTTTAGAATTGAAAAAGTCTTTAATATTGAAAAAAGTCGCAATAAGTTGGGGAAAACCATCAAAATGGCTAAAGTTGGCAATAAATCGTCAAATTAAAATATACGGAAATTTAAAAAAATCACCAAAACCTAAAATTCGCTGATAATTAGAAAAATTTTTAAAATTAAAAAGCTCAATATTGAAAAAATAGATGAAATTGAAAAAAAAAATCCAAAATGGAAAAAACGCATTGAAAACATCAACTAAATAAAATTTAAAACGTCTACATCTCGAAAACATTTTGTATGTTTTTCTTTTAATTTTGGGAATTTTTTAATTTTGGCGACATTTTTTTAAATTTTGTTAGTGATTTTTTTTTTAAATTTGCAGTATTTTCTGATTTTTTTAAATTTTTCACTTTGTTGGCAATACGGGTTTTAAAAACTGTGTTTTCGTTGGAAAGGTATTTTTGGGGACTTTTTACTGTGACCTACACTCTAAAAAATGAATGTAACATTACTGTTATAAACTGAGTAAATTGCTACGTAATATTAAACAAAATGCGTAAAACTAAACACAAAATGTGTGAAACACGAATATACACATTTTTGTTTGCAGAATTATACACATATTTAGTATATTCGGTGTCAATTGAACTCAGTGTTTCAATGTTTATATACATTTGTAGAAACAAAATGTGTAAAAAAAAACATTAAATGTGTGTAAATTTCTAAAAAAAAATAGTCAAGAAACATTTTAAAGAATTGTCAAATTAAAACTGAAAAAAAAATTTCAAAGTAAATTAAAAAATCGAAACTATAATAAAAACAACCCAAATTTATAAATAAATAAATATAAATCATAAATTATTAATATGCATAAATAAATATCGGTTATTTCTGGAAAGATGCAACAATGGTGTAGCGGTCACATTGAATTTTATTGCGAAAGTCGGTTGTGCTTCAGTTTGGATGTTAACATTTTATTTTTGTTCTTGAGTTTAAATTTAAATCGAATTGCGGAAGTGAAGACTTCCACAACTATAGACAAGTCAACTATCAAATTATGTTAATATTTTGTAATGGTATTTAATAGTTTCCTGTTTTTTCCTTTTCGTGAAAATAATCATAAACATCCCAAACCCATGTGAGCAATCTTTAATGTTCGTGAAAACAAATTATTTATATCGTCACAATATGATGCTATTGAATATTAGTTTTTGCAAATTTTTGCAAGAATATTAGTTTTTGCAAATTAATACATTTTATTTTGAATTTTCTTAAGATTTCTTTACTTATTAATAACTTTTATAGAAATAATTTTGTATTCATAAAAAATACATATAAAAATCGTTAATAATCCGATTCGTTGATTACCAAAGTTTTTTTCAGCTTTATATGTTAGATTTAATACTGCAAACAAATAAATCAAAAATAGGCACTTTAAATGTAATTTTACTATCTTATATGTGTATTTTTAAGCACATACAGTGTAAATTTACAAAAAACTTGTATGGTGCGCAAAATTTTTTAAACACTCGATGATGTATACTTACAAACTTTACGCATAGCGTAAATTTACCCAATTCTATAAATTGGGTAATGTAGGAGTATAGTTTCCTAATATAAATTGGTTAAATTTAAACAAAAATTAATTAGAGTGTATTTGGTACTTTTTGCTGTTTGAATTTTTTGTGTTAAAAAAATAATAAAAATGATTTGTTGCGTGATTTAAACGAAGAGTACACTGCTATGGTTGACAAATTCACATCGTTTTTTTTTTTTATTAAATTTAAGTGGACTTTCAATATTCAATATTGGGGTTTTCAATATTCCTGATATTTAAGGTTTAACAAGATTTTTTCAGAAACACATTTTTTTAAAGATTTTAGTTTGCTTTCTGTGTTAAACATTGCCAATATGCATATTTAACTTCATATTTTTAAATCTACATTGCAATGTAATATTTTTTTCAGAACTCGGTTATTTCAAATGTGCTCCCATTCAAAAAATAAAGTAAAAATATTAGCTTTTTTATATAATACTTCATTTTTTTTCAACACCAAGAAGACAAACTCGATAGTAGCTGCGACCGAATTTTTCGGTTATGATAACAATCATTCGATTGAAATAACAAATTTTCTGTTACGACTATTTCAATTGCCTTAACAGAAATTCGGTGATAACTATCAAAAAATTTGGTAGCTACAACCACACCATTCAATTTGCTACAAATACGGATGCTACTGCAGAGTCTGTATTCTAGGTGTATAAAATAAAGTATTGAAAAAACTCTAAAATTGAAATATTTGTTTCCTATATACTCTGTTATTTTAACATTAATCGGACATATTTTTTTCTGTTGCAGTGCAGTTGAATGGAAAAGCCTCATAAAACAACCAGTTTATAAACTGGTGGTTTGGGTTAACGTTGTGTCTACTTTTTTTTTATAGAACCATACGGCGTAGGGTGTTGTCGTCGTTGATGATGATGACAACAACTATAGTGTCCTCTTTTTTTTTTTTTTTGTTCTCCAATTCTTACTGTGTTAACTACATAATAAAAATATGTATGTTACTGTGGCGCATCCCTTAAGACTTATTAAAAACAACTATAACATAAATACAATAAGTCAACACACATACATATAGACAACATTCAAAAAAATATGCATAAGTTTATGCCTTTATATTAGGTTGCCCCGAATATGATACTATTTCGAATTGGTTGAAAGAATACCACTCAATCGATGCATATTAAAAAGCTGAATATGGAAAAAATATGCAAAAAAAAAAATAGATGTCTAACAAACATCTAGGTTTGTACGTAGAATGCTGGAATATCATAAGTCAATTAGGGGAACAATTTAATGACTGTAGATTTAGAGCAATTTAAAATATTATATGTTGTTCAATACATACTTACAAAAAATAAATAATAGTATGCCATCTACTATGTAATATATTCTTACCTAGAAATATAAGAAAGGGAAAAATATTACTAAAATATTATAAACCGACAAAACAGTAACATTTTGATATTTTTGATTGTTATATTGATAAGAATATACAAAATTTATATCTTTGCTAAAAATATAGTCGAAAATTAAAAAAAAAACTTAAAGTTTCAACAATTCATATTGAGTTGTTCGATATTCCAAATGAATAACTTTTATGTTGACGACTTTTTTCTCAAACTAAAGTTGCCAATAAATCTGGCAACTTTGTATACACTCAAAAAAATAAGTTAGTAGAAAAGTTAGTAAAACGTCTTGTAAATCAGGTATACTATTTTTTAGCAAAATTTTTTGCTAAAATCGTGTTTTCAGCTAAAATTTTTGTTATACTTATTCAGCACTTAACTGTTTTATACTAATGCTTTACTAATATACTAATGTTTTACTAATTAATTTTGCTAAAAAAAAAATTGTGCTGATAAGCACATTAATAGTGTGGACGACAACCAGATTGAAAGATATACGCAGAATGAAGTAGATGTCGCGGCATGTCAAGATGTAGTAGAGAAGAGGAAAATGATACTAAAAAGTACAACTCTAATAAGACATATAAAAAAAATCAACCATGGAAGTTTTTGTATCTCTTTTTCATACATAAAACAAAATTGAGGATTAAAACAACTTAAATTTTGCGTTGTCACCGGCTTGTGAAAATAATTGTCTATTAATTAAATAAAAGACAAAATAAAATATTTAAATTTAATATGTATTCCTAAACGAAATGTTTATAGATTAATAATCTAGTGTGGTCAAATTGCAAATAAAGATATACAGACATGTAGACAAGGTAAAGCGAAAGACAAAGACACACATCTTAGGTAGATTTTTTTTTATTGCATAAAAAGGGTTGTTTTTTTCGTTTAGGTTGTTTTTGTTTATTTTTTCGTTTCGTTTCTATAATTATCTTCGGCAGTTGCGTCCTTTAAACGATAGCATCATTTAGACAACCATTGATGTAAGTAATTGAAAGAAAATTTTTGTTATGTTATATATATTTATTTCTATATATTTTCATATATTAAATTAATTCATGTCGTCAATGTGGGAAAATGAGAATTTTTATATTTCGTTATTATAGTAAATTTTTTTTAAAAGAATCACCAAAATATGTTTTATGATTTTCAGCAAATAAATTAACTAAATTACAATTTTTCTACAAATTTTTTGCGTTTTTTTCAGTCTGCTAAAATTCAGCAAAAAATTTATTAATTTTAGCAAGGCTTTTTTATTTCTAATCTACTAAGTGTTAGCAAAACTTTTGCTGAACCTACAAATTTTGTTGCTAAAAATCAGCTCGCTGATTTTCAGCAAAAGATTTTGCTGACATTAGCAACTTTTTTGCTAGCATCCTCCTGACTAAAATTTTGCTGACTCAGCAAAATTTTTTGCTGACTTTACAAACTTTTTTTTTTGGGTGTACTCTAGGCTCTAGGCTTATAAATTTCCTTTGCCATTTAATCATCTATATGAATTTTATTTCAGTTCTTCCAGTACCGTTTTTATATATTCTTTTCTCTTTGTTAGACATTTACTATTCTTTAAGTTCTTAGTTTTTTAAAAATACTCTTGACAACCGAAAAAAATGAAAAAAACAAAAACAAATTATTTCTCTTACATTTTCTCTGTTGACAAATATTTGTTGGATTTTATACTTGTAAACAGAGACATAACTGTTATTACCAATATCGAAAAAAATACTGAAATAATAATTTTTCAAGAATTAAAAAAAAAAAAATAACAGTTATTTCGGGTCCCTGCTTGTAAAAGATCCGTTATAAAACATGAGTAACAAAAATGTTTATAAAACAACAACTATGTATTAACATAACTGCAAAAACACACTAAAGAAGAATTTAGCGAATGAAAAAATAAAAAAAAAACAAACTAAAGCCACCATTAAATTTTTTTGTTTCCATATTTTCTTTATTTCTTTCTTTGTTTTTTTTTTTTTTTTATCAAAAATTATTTTTCAACTTACTTAATTTTAACAAACACATTGATTTAAAATATTCACTAATTTTTAATAGACACTACGAAAGTTTATCATTTTGATAATAAATTGGCACTAGCCCTACGCGAAAACAACCGATCTTTACAAAAATCATTAAAAAACTAAATGTAGAAGAAACAGAATAGAGAAAGATAGTTAAAATTAGCAATGCACATACATTCATACAAACTGCCTACTCTTAAAACATATTCAGTGTTGCCATATTAGGAGAATTTGGATCCCGAATAGAAAACATAACTTTAATTCGTGCAACCCGTATTCTAAAAACTGAAACTGAACTGTTAAAGTGTTTCGAAAAAAATGTGTTAAAATTGATGATTAATAGGTTTTTTGTTGAAGTTCTGCCCATTACGGAGGCTCTTGCTTTTCTAAAACTTCGTTTTCTGATGAGATCTTTAGACAGATCGAAATACTAGTATCAACCTAGCTAACAGTTTCATTTACTTTATATTTGTAAATATACGCAGGTTGAAAGCTCGTTATAAGTTTTTTTAAAAAAAAGTGGTACTTTTAATTAATAAATTTTCATGCTTTTAAGCAATTTTAATTATATTGTGAAATTAATTTGTGTTGTTTAATCAAAGAACATGAAGACTAACAAATAAATTTTATATGCCATTTGGTTTTAAGAGAAATATTTTTTTTATATGTTTTTTAATGCCTATTTTTTAGTATATATAAACACAATTTTGTGTTAATTATACAAAACTTATGCAGAGAATAAATTAAAGAACACAAATTAATTTTAAAAGTTAATTAAAATTGCTTAAAAGCATGAAAATTAATTAATGAATTAAAAGTACCCACTGTTAACACATTTTTTCAAAACTCTCTTAATCCCAGTTCAGGTTTTTAGCCCTTATAACATGCATAATAGATTATAAATTTTTAATTTTAAAAATTAAATAGTTCCTCAGTTCCACTATAGGCAATATACTTCCTACCGCTGATCCTGTTTTGTGGTTAACAAAATAGTTGTTTTAAACAATCTGAAATTACTGAAGTACTAAATAGGGTGATTTTTCCTTCATAAAAAATATCGTATTGATCTATAATACCGACTGAATTGTTATTATTTTTTATTATTTTGTATAACAAGGACGTTTAAAGTTTGCGTGTTTATTTCTGCTCTTGTAAAAATCTGAAAGTCTTTTACTTAAAAATTTTGCGAACAAAAAATGTCGGTAAATGGTGTTGTTTTTTGTTTTACCTGACGTTTTAAATATTTAAATATGTAAATATGTTTTAACTTCAAGTTCCTTTAGCTTAATATTTGAAAATTACTATTTATATGTTTTATAAATGAATTACTTAATTGAAATAAAATAAATAGTACTGATCTCTAAAATATTTAAATTTTTTTTTAATTTTTTAATTAGAAAACTTATTAGATAAAATTGTATCAAATTATATATAATTTGATCATATTTGAGAGGCCCATTTCTCTGATGAAACTATATGAGACTAGATCCCATATGTGCGCCCCGGTAGGCTAGTTGGTAGCGTGCTGGCTTATCATGGCGGGGGTCGTGGGTTCGATTCCCACCAGAGGCACTGGTCTGTTTTTCGCAACAACGCGTCGAAGGCCATAGCAGCTAGAGCTCGGTTAGGATAATAGTATATAATTTGTAATTATTAATTAATAAAAAAAAAAAAAAAAAAATTTTCTTAATGTTTCCTTGTGTAGACCAGGGGTGCCCACGGCCTATGCGCTTGGTACTCAATTGTTTTTGTAAAAACACTTAGCTATAGGCTGTGTGTTTTAATACACATATAGAGCGCTCAGCACTAGCAATACGAAATACACAAACAACTTTGTCTTATTAGTTTTTTTGTCGTTCTTCACTTTATACACGCAAGCGCAAAGCATTATGCTTTGCTGGTAAACATTGAAATATTTTTTTCTTTTTTCTTTGTATGGATTGGTTTTTACAACAAAAAATATTGAATAAAAATTAGTTTTTCTTTAAATGTATTGGTGTTTGCTCTTCCATAAGGAACTTTTGGGCACTCCTGGTGTAGACCTTTGATATATCTTCTTATTTTTTGTTTGATTTCTTTCCAAGTTTTAGACTTTTTTAAATGGTTTATGCATCACTTTAACTGTTCTTCTGTGACGCTGACTTCAATGCACGCAAATGCTTCCGTCTTCCTGACCATAATACCGTACTACAGGCGGAGGTCACCGCGATTACGGAGTGCATTAAGCAGGTGAATATCATGGACTTGACCGGTGATATTGTGATTTTCACGGATAGCCAAGCGGCTATCCGGGCTTTATCTACGGACTCTGTGGGATCAAGGACGATACTCAGGTGTAAAGGGGAAATTACCGATTTTTCTGCACGGGGACGCATTGAGATTATATGGATGGCTAATGATTTGGCTAGGGGAGGATCTTCCCTGGAATTAGTCACTTTAAGGAACGCTAAACCTTTTCGAGCTCTCAAGGCGGAGCTGGTGGACTGGGCTGACACCATGCATAGGACCATCTGGGAAAGTGCGGGTGTGGGCAGGACTACAAATATTCTCTGGGGCAACCCGGACAAGGACAAGACGAGGGAAATTCTGAATCTCAGTAGGAAGGAACTGAGTCTTTTGATGGAAATCCTCTCGGGACACTCGACACTCAGGGCCCATCTCCACCGTATTGGTAGGGCGGAATCGGAAGTGTGCAGGGCCTGTGGGGAGGATGAGGAGATCTTGGAACACTATCTCTGTGAATGCCCGGCATTTGCCGGGATCCGGGTCGAAATACTATCCAGTGACCCAATATCCACATTGGGGGATCTTAGGGGCATAGGATGGAAGAAGTTGAGGAGTTTCGTCAGTGCGACGGAGTTCCTGGGGTAGAAAGGTGACATAGAACCGATTGTTTAGAGCGCACAACAAGCCGACATTCTGGCTGAAGTGTAAGTCCTCAGGGACTTGAGTCGGATTAGGGAAGTATTTCCCCTTCTCCGAATCCTCTTTTCGACCTAACGTAACTGTTCTTGTCTATTTTGGACAATTTTTCAACACGTTTAAATACATTTTAATTTTAGTATAAATTTTTGTCTATTTTACCTCATTTTCTCACAATTTTTTCTGCTTTTAGAGAGTTTTTTTAATTGAAGTCAACTTTATTGCACATTTTCCCTACACTGATACAGTATATACCATGCATACAATTACGAAAAAATGTCAAAATGACAAAAACTTTTTTTTTTGTAGCATGAATTATTATAATTGTAATGTGGACCTTTTGAGTTGTATTGAAAATTGTTATATAAATTTTTTAAATTATATGGCCTATATAATATGGTCTATAGCCAAAAACATGCCCAAGGAGTTGGCCTATAACTGACGTATTTGGATTTGGAATATTTCACTTAGTACTTTTTTACATATTCAAAATTCCAGGTATAGGGCCACAGTAGGATACATTCACTTACATAAAACAATTGTACTTGCTCTAAACTAAAAAACCCTCTGGTGGACCAACATAATTTTACAGAAAATTTTAAAATATTTTCCAGTATACAGAAAAAACTAAAAACGGGTTTCAATTAAAAAATTTATTGAATCAATTAATATTTGAATTGACTTCGCACCTATCACGGAAATGACAATATTAATTAAAACTTTTATTGAGAATTAAAAAGAAAAATGCTATAAATAACTATCTACAAAAAAATTATGATACTCAAAAAAAAAAAGTTTGTGAGCGATATGTTGGTATGTGTGTTTTTGTTAACGCTGAGTTTGTTTTGTTTGTATTTTATACTGAAAAATTTCTATTTAAGCTACAGTGTATGAAAAAATAATTTGAGAATTATGTCTAAAATAAAATATGTATTTATATATTTAAAAGTCAATTAAAATATTAATTGATTCAATTAAATATTTGTTTAGAGTCAAATTTAATTCAAATCAAATCTTTTATTAGATATTTAATCAAATCTTTTATTAGATATTTAAGGTTGATAATTTTTTTCTGTGTAATAAGCCAGTAACAATTAGGAAACTTTCTAGCCCAATTTCGAAAAATAATTTGAAACTTTTTTTTGTTAAAAATGCACTCCAACCGGTAAATTCAATCGCTTGTAGGGAACTGAAGATTCATTTAAAATTTTTTTTTACTTACTTTTTCCATATTTAGCTCTTTAAGACGCATCGATTCCGTGTTATTCCAAATTGTTTTTTTTTATTCGGGACACCCTACTGTATATGTAAGTAATTTATGTAAAAGAAGAAGAAAAAAACTTAAATCCCCAAATGTATATTCTATACAAGTGTTTGTAATGATGAGAAAAAGGGTTGTTTTTTGGATGATAGGTCTATGGTTTTCCCATATGTTTCATCAAATTTTCATAAATTTTTTATATTGCGGTCAAACAAAAATTTTGGTTTTAATTTCTCACTTTAGTTTAGTTTTTTTATTTTTTTTGTTGGTGGCCAAAAAACGAATGCTTTTTTGCTTCCTTTAGGCTTAGTATTTAATATACTATAAATTATCAAATGATAAAGTTTTTTTAGGTTTTACTCGTACGCTATAACAAGTCCTGTATATAAAGATAATAATTAAGTTATTACAAACCTCAACATGCGTATAAATTAAGGCTCATGTGTGTGCCACTGTATAAGTGTATTTGTGGGTGGATGTGTTTGAGTATCAACACCATGAGTTTATAATTTTTGGCAAGTTTATGAAATTTTCATTAATTTCAACCACAAGAGATTTTTTGATGACATTTTACCCAACATCACACGCTATGATAATAATCAATGCCTGACTGTTAGCCAGCTTGCCTAACTCACAAAATTTTCAAATTCCTTAAGGGGTTTCAGCATATGTATATAATTAATAACCCAGTGAAGATTTTTTTGCAAAGAATATAATTTGGGAAATGGGAATATTTTTTTAATAGAGTTTTAAAGACGAACACTGTTCAACAAAATCAAATTTTTTCCAAAATTACAACGCCCGATCTATAAATTTTGATAGAAGAGACAAAAAAAAAAAAAAAGACACGTGTATGGGCGTTTTGAAAGTTTACATCTGGATTTCATTTTAGGGGGAGGTAAAGTTTCCCCCAAATGCAAATTTTGCAATGTCAATCGGCATAGAAAATCGAGTAAATCTAACGTTTAAAGTATATGGTGTGTTTAGCAAATTTATGTAAAATGTTACGGAGAACATTTTTGTAGAATATGTTGACCCTCCAACTCCTCAAGGTAAGGGTCTTTTTGTCCTTATTTAAAAAAAAGAGCAAAAAGAAAACACAATTAAAACAGGTATTTAAGGGGTTAAAATGTTCCGCAAAAATATTCGCCGTAAAATTTTACTAACAGTCCCTGAATACACTAAAATCAAACATTTTTGTAGAATATGTTAACACTATAACTCCTCAAGGTAAGGGTATTTTTTGTCCTTCTTTAAAAAAGAGAAAAAAACACAATTAAAACAGGTATTTAAGGGGTTAAAATGTTCCGCAAAAATATTCGTCGTGACATTTTACTAACAGTCCGTGAATACATCAAAATCAAAAATTTTTGTAGAATATGTTAACCCGCTAACTCCTCAAGGTAAGTGTCTTTTTTGTCCTTCTTTGAAAAAAGTGCAAAAAACGCCATTAAAACAGGGATTTCATTTCCCGGGATTTCCGGGAAAAATTATAAATTGATTTTTTTTATTTAAAACCAGTAATTTGATCGCAAGGAATGTTTTTTTTTTTTGATAAACGTAAGTTTTTATTAAAATTAAATAATATAGCACAGAATTATTCAATTTATGCATTGAAGACTAAAACAAAAAAAAATATTATTAAATGATTTGAAATAATTTTAAATTAAAAACAAATATTATATAATATTAAATGAAAAAATAAATCAGTTCGTTAATTCGCTTGACCTTCGATTTCGAATTTTTGTGGCAAAGTTCCCAGCAACGGAGAACCCCCGTTCAATATCTACCGATGTTGGATTTATTGTTAACAAATCATCATCTAAATTTTGAAGCTGCATATTGCTTGCTTCATATAAAGCTGATCAAAAAGTGTATTTATAGCAGCATCAGCTACTAAAAAATTATAATCTCTTCGACTTCAACTGCATCTTTTATGGGATTTAAAACTTCGACTAACATCTCCATTACTGGGATATGTTAACAATCAAACCGGTCTAAGCTTTTTTGAAAGAAATTTGTACGGCACAAAAAATTAACAATCTGTTTTTTCTAACATTTTTTTTTTCGTTGCGTACTTTTAGCGATTTAGGCCAAAATAAGTTTAGAGTGAATCTCAAAAACTAATTCATAAAAATAAATATGTTTAGGCATAAATTATTCGTTACCAAGAATTACTTTTACCAAGATGTTACTACAATCCAAAAATTACAATTTTTGTATTTTTACTTAAGAAGAAATGGCGATTTTAGTTTTTTTGGAAAATGCGAATTTGGGCGAAAAACTTAAAGGCTTTGTTACAAGTACGAAATATAATTTTTTCTGTAAAATTTCATGAAAATCCGTTTATATGTTTTCCAGTTAAGTCGATGTCCTTTAGAGGTATCCTATTGGAATCATGTCTGTTCTTAGACCAAAGTAAGAGCTTTATTTTAAATGCTTAAGCTTCAATCTCACTTTCTGGTTAATACCAACGTCAAAATAATTATGTTTTTATGATTTCAAAATATTTATTTTTTGAAATTTTACGAAATTTTACGAAATTTTAACTTTTAACACTTTCTGGCTTCTAAAGTGTGCACTGCACACAAAAAACCACTTCACATTATATTTTATAAACATGTTTTTCTATCGAAATAGCTTAATTTCTTATTATAAAACACTCAATCGGTGCATTTATGGCCAATTGCAGGCGGGCTTGCCGGTTAGAGGGTTTAATTTGCGAAGTCAAATAATCAACGTTTCTTGTCAAATAAAAAAAAAAAAATAAAAATGCTGAGAAATAAAATATTTCTGCATTAGTTAATTACTAAAATTTTTCCAGTTTTCCCGGGAATATTGAAAATGTTTCCCCTTTGACTGATTGATTTCAAAATCAGTTTCAATTATTGGCTCATATATACCTATATATAATTATACATTAAAGTGTTTATGTTCTCATATTTAGCTATATCAAGTATATTTGAAGAGATAAAAAATATCAACTTATATGTAACATAAGATATAATCATATATGATGATATATACGATATATTATAAATTTTCGTAAAAATAATTATTAGATGTGAATATGCTTATATCTCTATATGGCCACATATTAAATTATATATAATAACTTCAAGTTATATCTTTATAAACTTTTTTTGACTGCGAGATAAGAAATGTGTAAAGTTTGCACAGAAAATAATAAAAATGTTTGCTGGGTTATAAGTATATTTTATATTATTTCCATAAAATAAAACTATGTTGTATTAACAACAACAAAAATCATATAAAATTTGATAGATGATGACAAATGTCATATAACTACTCCAAAACAAATGTAAAAAAAGTTTATTTTATGTAATTATTTTATAATCAAACACACTCAACGTTTTCGTCAAAAAAAAATAAAGAATAATCCTATAAATATAGAAAACAATGTATTCCCTTTGTGTCTTTTCCTTCATCAAATATATACATATATACATTAAGGTGTTCAAAATTCTAGACGTCGTATTTTTAAAACCTCATTACGGCCCAATCAATGAGACCACATATAAAAAGGTAAATAACCAAACATCACTGAACAAAAGTGTTGACCTTAAGGCTGCTAAATAGCGATAAAGTTTCGACTATATGATAATAAAATATTTTAAAAATTATTAATATTAAATTTAATAACATAGAACACGATAAATCAAATCTATAAACTATGTTGGCGAGAATTACAATTACAAAAGTCAAATTTTTAAATAAAACATCGGTTTTCGCGATAATGTGAATTAGAAATTATATTTTTTTTGAAAATGTTTGCAGTTTGTCGTGAAAATGTTTGCAGTTTTAATCCGTAGAATTTATATATATGAAGCCTTTTTTCCAAAACATATTTAAATTAAAAAATTGGTCCATTATCTAAAAAGTTGCTAAGGAAGAGGTAAAATAACTCATATTTTATTAAAACTCGCCAGGATAACGTTATTCTTTCTGCAATGGTTATGCCATAAATTTTCATTTTAGACTTTAAGGAAGAGGATTAAATTAGTATAAGGTGGCGCAAAAATAACCTTCCGATGTTTTTATTTTTATTATGTATTTATTATGTATAGCATTTTCTGATAGGAGGATTACTTTTGCGCCACCTTATATATTAAATACACATTCAGGGAACTTCTGCTGTAAATATTTGTAGTTGTTTGAGTTGTAATACAGTAGCTTTATTTTTAAGTGAAACCCCAATCATTTGTAGAAGAAATTTCAGTTTTGACTACAATTGTAGTTTATAAAAAAAAAAAAAACAAACCACTTCATTTACTGTATTATGATTTTACATTCATTTATGCAATATTTAAGAAAATAAAACAAATAAATGTTGGTTTATTTGTTACTGCATAATAAGTTCATTTTTACTACAATTGTGGTTAATTTTTTGAACAGTAAAAAAACAAATGACAATGTTAGTTGAATTTACTGAAATGTAAGTCGTCCTTTCTTCAAGTGAAATTTTATTTGTTTTTAATTACATTTGCAGTGGTCTTTTCCTATATAGTAGCGTAAGTGCACTATTTTTTTCGAGCACACTGGATCTAAAAAAAAATATAATAATTAGTTTTTTCTAAAAATCACACGACACGCGAATATGTTGAAAACCGTTAAAAATATATTAAAAGTTTGTTCTTAAATCTTAACCGTAATAAAATGTTGATTCAGAATTCATGGAGAAGTTTTGAAGGCCGTTGTTATAAGTCATTAAAAATTTTGTGTAAACTTTTTTTTTAATTTGTAAGTAAATTTCCATACAAAATATTGGAAAAAATTTAAATTTAAGCGACCTTAAAACGTCATTCGATTTCCCCGAAATTTGGAACATATGTTAGTGTAGTCCATAAACAACGACAAATCTGACTACGCCTAGTTTCTTCCTACGATTTTGATTGACCTTAATAAACATACACTTAAACATACACCCATACATATCGATAAACATGTATGGCTATGTGTTTGTTAAGTTGATTATTGAAATTGATAGTTAATTAATATGGATGATGTTTCTATGTGTGTTTGTATATCATGTCATATATACTTGTTTAAATGCCTAAAGGTATGCTATATAATTTCATTTTGTTGTCAAAACAAAAACTTTTCTCTGAAAATGCAATTTATTGTTTTATTTCATTTATTTATTTTTTGCCATTATAGTTAGGGTGAGTAGCTTTTCAAAAAAATTACCTGAGTTTAACTTTAACCACAGATATTTTCATATAAATTTGACATTCATAACTATGGTTAGGCCTTAAACTTTGGTTATTTTGAGGTAAGTTAGAAGGCCTTAGCTGTTTCTGTTGTATGTATATTTAACAAAAGAGAATATAATAAAAAACTTTTTACATAATGTTATTAATTTGACAGGAAAATTTAATATCATCAGCTTATATAGACCCAAACATGTATCATCAATAATATGATTTGATATTATACACGTAATACGTAAACATACATATATCAGAGATGAGAGAATTTTAATTAGGTACCAAAAATCTTGAAAATTTTTACTTTTTTGATCAAAATAGTACCAAATTAAGATTTTATACATTTTCTACTGTTTTCTTTTAAAAATTCATCAGCATCCATGCAATCACCGTATTTGGCTAAATATTTGAAATAAATTTTAACCCAATCATTGGTAATATTTGAAAATTAGCGTCCCGTAGAACTTTTGACATTCTAACTGTACCATAAAATGTACTTTTATACTAACTTCATCATCCCTGATTTACTAGTATGTTTGCATGTGTGAGTTACCCACAATAGAAAAATAACAGAAGAAAAAAATATGTAAAAACTGATTAATTAAATTTTGAAAGTTAAAATATAGGTTATGGCTAGTTTTATTAAATAATATTATTAAATTTATAAATAAAAATGCTATGCAAAGTTATAAACAACATATTAAGGATAATTAAAATAAAAGGTTAAATAATGAAGTAAAAAAAAATAATTAGATAAACAATTTTTTCACAGAAAAAATATCAAATTTTAAAATATTATTGAAAATAAATAGAAGGAAGGAATTTGCAAGGCGTTGACTGTATGTGTCCTTTGAATGTTGACAAGGGCAACAAAAAAGTAGCATTTGCAACTTATACTGTGTTTGAGCAAAACATGTGTTTTTGTGTATAAAATATATGGGGAAAACATATGCAAAACATGTTTTGTTTAAAAACACGCCCAAAACACCTCCAGTGGAAACGTAGCATTAATCGTAAATCGAAAAATAATTTTAAAATACCGAAATATATTTTATGTAAAAAACATTTTTGACAAAATCACCCGATTGAATAAATTAATATAAGCCATATCAATCCCCCTGGGGATTATATTTAATCTTTGTAGTCAAGTGCTATGAAGATGAAATATAATATCTTATAGGGAAGCACAGCTGAAGTGCTAAGGGACGCCTCCACAGGTTGCGGATAGTGGATGACCCTACCATGCAGTATGATGGGTAACTGCGAATAAAATAAGCAGTGGCGGACAATTCAGCGGGTTACAGAAGAGAGTCTCAGATGGACACGTTTAGCAAACGTGTAACCTTTAAATTATGAGTGCCATTGAGGCTCTAACCGACATGGTGAAAATTTGGCGCCATTAAATATCCAATGCTAAAGAAATAACCAAATTCTGATGGTATATTCAGATACGCTGTGCCTTTTCAGCTTAGGTGGCAATCCCACCAAAAGGATAGAGGCCTTAGGCTGAAAACCTACTGCTCTCGAAATTCAATTGTACACGAAACCAGAAAAAAAATGGCACTATGCGCCGATAATTTGGCGTAAAAGCATTTAATAATAATAATAATATCAAACTATATATAATTACCAGGGATCGGTAGTTAATGCATTTATATTCGTGTTTTATGCACATAAAATATGTATTAAAAATCGTAAAATATGTACTTATAATTTTAAATATATGCATTTTTTAGTCATTTTTCAACCTTTTGTATACTATTTCCATAATTTTGGAAATTATTGTCTTAAAAAGTGTATACAAAATTGAAAATTACTAATAATCATCGCCAGAAACTTAGTAATTGTAAATTTCTGTTATTTTTCTTTGCGTGATAAATTTTTTTTTATATAAATATTTATTTTATTTAATATATAAATTGTGCAAAAACATATTTTTTTTTTAAATATCAAAAATGTTCTTAAAACGTGCATGTAAATGTATTTAAAAATATGTATTTCTATAAATAATGCCGAAATATGCATTACAACATGCATTTGTAGCAAAATATGCAAAAATATGCAGTTTTATTCGCAAAGATATTTATTTAACTTGCTTCTGCAGCTAACAACAAACATGTATTTAATGATGTTCCGAGCCCTTATAAGTACACTAGTTAGCAAATTTTAAAAAATTATATGCGTCAAACATGCGACTATTTTTTATTATGTATTTAGGCCTCCTAAAACTGAATTTGCAATTCCGGTTAAAAAAGTTCATCCATGTACAAATATGTTCATATATGAACAAATATGTTCATATATGTACATATTTGGTTGCTTATATGGACAAATATGGACATATATGCTTCGCATATGGACATAGATGGAAGTGTATGTGATTCCATATTTGCAAAAGTACTCATATATGGTCATATATGGATGTATATGGATGTATATGTGATTTCATATTTCCATAAGGACATATATGGAAGTATAGTTATGTGACCTAAAGACTAATGGCGCAGTGCGATAAAGCCATGGGCAGTAAGGCCATATGGTCTTATTTCTCCAAAAAAAAAGGGAAATAATGCCATATGGCGTCTTTTCCAACGCATTGGGAAATAAGGCCATGGTCGGTTTGCAACCAAATGGGAAATAAAGCCATGTTGTGTATTTTTTTTAGTTACATAGTGACAAAATAATGAGTTGTCATTGCGAAGTGTTGAAAAGTTATGGTACAATCGCGGGAGCGAGTGGGGTGGGGGTAAAGTAATCTATAAATAAGTAAGTGGCTTTGCTAAGCAAAGTTTTCCTGCGTAGCCGGCCTTCGGTCAGGCTTAGTGGTTTTTTTTTCTCCAGTATGTCCCACTCTCGGCTTCGCTGAGGAAATTTTTTCTGTGTAAAAGTAATCTATAAATAATAAGTGGCTTTGCCGAGCAAAGTTTTTTTGCGTAGCCGGCCACGGTAAAGCCACTTATTATTTAGAGATTAATTTTACACAGAAAAGCTTTCCTCAGCGAAACCGAGAGTGGGACATACCTGAGGAGAAACCCTTAAGCCCGACTGAAGAAAAACTTTGCTCGGCAAGCCACTTATTATTTATAGATTACTTTTACACAGAAAAACTTTCCTCAGCGAAGCCGAGAGTGGCACATACTGGAGGAAAAACCCCTACGCAGGAAAATTTGTATATTTTTTTTTTGTTAAATTTGTTGTAAATATTATTTTTTTGTAATGAAATATACTACATTTTTGTTGAACCAAAATTTTTTAATTGAGTAATAAAGCCATAATGGCTTTATTTCCAAATGAAATGGAAAAAACACCTTATGGTCTTATTTCTCCAAAAACGGTGAAATAAGACCATATGGCCTTACTGGCCATGGCTTTATCGCACTGCGCCAAGACTAATATATAGCGACGAATGTTTATGACAGAAAAGAGTTTGAAACATTAAAATGGTGTATCTAATCAGTATTATAAACCCATTTTAAAGACCGATTCTAAGCAACTTCCGTTCTTAATATAATTCATAAGGATTTATTTTAAAAAGTTATTAAGTTCAGAAGTGCTTTCTACCGTTTTTTTAAATTTTTATTTTTGACAAATAAGTCCATATAAAAATAAAATATATGCTTCAGTTATTTATGCTAGTTAACCTTATGAAGTGCCAATAAAGGTATAACCGTTATTTAAATTAAAACAATGTGGACAAATTTAAGATTATAAGTTTTTTTTTTTTAAGCAGGACCTCCCAGATAAAAATATGAAAAACTGAAAACGTTTAATTAATATAAATTGTTTAACTGAAGATTACATTTTCATTTAAAATTTGTTAGGAACAAGATCATAAATAGAGAATAAGATTTTTTTTTTTATTGTAAAAGAAAAAATTTAAATTTTTGAGTAATTTTTATTTTTATCTGTAAGGTCATGTTTAAAAAACTTATAATAATAATAATATTGTTCACAATGTTTTAATTTAATGTGGTCGTATTATACTTTATTTCAATATCTAGTTTTATCGGCAAATATTTCCTAGTGATACGACAATAAGCAGAATGTTTGCGCTAACATCAAAACATAATATACATGCTTTGCCATCTGAAACAACTTTTTTATTATCGCAATTAGGCATTTTAATAATCGCAATTAGGCATTTTTATTATCACAATTAGGCAGTTTTTTTTTCGTTAGTTAGTTGTTTAGTGACCAGTTACAAATTAATATTTATGAATTCTAGATTTCTCTACGGGCTGTTGATGGTCAGTCTTTTAATAAATCGATATAAATAAAACCAATTTACATCATGTTCCACTCAACGTTTCGCTGGTTGTTTTTTCCAACTTCATTAGGAGTTTATGTTTGTTAAATTGATTTTATAAATTACATCGATTAAATAAATTTAAATAAATAAATATATAAATAATCAAAAATTGCAAAAATCTTAATTCTAATATCACAGAAACTTTTCAATCAACTGTATATAATTGGATTGGTAGAATTAAATTAATAAAGGGTCCGCCAAATAACCTTTTTTTTTGAAAATGCTATAAAAAAAACTACTGAATATTTTCTCAAATTTCTTTTTTTATTTGAAAGTACAATCCTTCCGGTTAATAATGGAAAATAATTTCATTCAAATGGCTGCTTCGGCTGGCCATGCAGTAGCCTACACGATCGGTCCAATTTTTAAGCACATTATCGAATTATCGATTGTGTGCACCTTTATTTCACCAATGGCTTCACGAATATTGTCCTTTAAAGCGTCAATTGTCTCTGGCTTGTTGGCGTAACACTTATCTTTGATGGCACCCCACAAATAATAGTCCAACGGTGTCAAATCGCAGCTCCGAGGTGGCCAAACGACATCAGCTCTGCGGCTGATAATGCAATCTTCAAAAACAGGGCGCAAAACATCGAGTGTAGCTTCGGCTGTGTGGCACGTAGCGCCGTCCTGTTGAAACCAAATGTTGCCAATATCCTCCTCTTCAATTTTTGTGAACAAAAAACATACGGAGCTGACGGTGCTTCTCTTCTTCCAAAATCCGTACGCAATTTTCGCACACATTCTGCAACATTAACATGATTTTCAAAGTAATGTCGCAATATTTCCCAGCGTTGTTCAAGCGTATACACAACCATATTCGTTCAGCGGAAGGATAAAACTAATTATCTGTAAAATCCGACATGAGCTAAGTGTTACCATTCAAGAAAAAAAGTTAGATGGCGGACCCTTTATATGATATTTAACAAAAAATGTATTGAAACCATGTAAAAAAATAAAAAAAAAAAAATTAAATTGTGTAAAAGTGATGTTTTTGTTTTAAAATCCATAATATACTACTTAAAATTTTAATATCAAAATCACAATTTAAAATATCAAACTCCAAAAGTTTTAATTTGACATATAAATGTTTGAATGTTTAAAGTTTCATACAAATTTACCCACAAAAACAGAATATTGTCATTTATTGGTTTCCATTACAGTTATTAAAAATTTAAATTATTTTTTTCAAAAAAAAAAAAAAAAATTAAAAATTCGTGTCTGATTTTTATTTAAATGGTTTATTTATATACAAAACAATTCAAATTACAAGAAACTGTAAAAGTTTACACAAATGTGTATGTGTGTATACATTTTGTAGAAAAAAACAGACAAAAATAAAACACTGAAATAATTTCAAATAATTTCAAATACGTATAATTTTTTTTTTCCTGATTTATAGTTAAAATGTTAACATTTATTTTTAAGTTACTGTTAATTTGTTCTTATGAATTTATTAGTTATTTAAACGATATTTAAAAATAAATAACAAGAAACATTTAATTTGAATGAAAAGTAACAGACCGGCTTTTAAGTGATTTATCATTTATGTTAAATTACATTTTCAGATAATTTAAACTACGAACTATTCTGAGTGTAGTTACTTGGCTTAGAGCCCATTAGTATTTCAAACGTTTTTAGATTTTTTTTTTTGTATTTTTTATACATCGAGATTATTTTTATGCTATTTTCATTTATTTCAACCTCCTTATATTTACAAAAATAAAGCAAATTAATTATTTTACCTAGTTTGATACATGTATTTCGATTTGGTAAAAGATCCCATCAGAACACGAAGTTTTAGAAAAGCTATAGCCTGCAGAGGCTACAAATTTATCAATTTTACTCCACTCTTACCTTCTTTGCAATCAAACACGTGGCTAGGGTATTTTCCTAACAAGCATAATGATGGTACTATACTTTGAATACCAAAAATGTTTTATTTATCCCTTTGCGACCCAAGCTGCATGTAAAAAGTTCTTGATTTTTCTGGTTCAACGCAAAAATTATTAAAAAATTATTACTCTTCCCCTATATTTATACATATTTTATGAAATATAATTAAGTAAAAAATATAATAGGAACTTTTTCATTTCAATAAATCTATTAATATTGGAAATATTCGCAGTTTTAGGAGAAAATATAATAGGAACTTTTTCATCTCAATAAATCCATTAATATAGGAAATATCGCAGTTTTAGGAGAAAACATAAATAGCTCACAATCGTGAGCGTGAATTTGAGACCCACTCCTCGGTTGTAACTTTTGGTCTTCAAAGTTAAGTAACGTCATTTCAATCAAAATTAGTATTTAACAAGCCAAAGTTAATTAAAACTGATGTATCAAAGAAATTTAAGAAACAAATAACAAAACATTGAAAACTTTGGTGGCATGTAAAATGGCGCCACTGGTTTAAGCTTCCCGATTTTTCTGAAATTCGCACCACATAACTTTTACACCTAGTGCAAGAAGAAATTGAAATTTTCCGAAAAAAAGTGTTTCTTCATACAAAAAATGCAGAAAATGTATCATTGCCCTTTAGTAAATGTAATAAATCAATTTCAAATGTCTCAATATTTCTTGAAACTTGAAGGATGGGCCATGCCCTCCAAAAGTTTGGTCCCCTATGTCCAATAGCGTTAGAGAAAATTTGTAACAAAAATTAACAAAAAAAAAAAATATATTTTTTTTTACTTTGAGGTCACTCTATTCCCTCGGAGACCAGATTGATTCAAGAGGGTAGTATGATCTAAAAGCTACAGAGGATGTCGATAAAAATCAATCGATTTGAAAGTGTAGCAAATACAGAAAAAACGAAAATTGGATCACATTTCAACCAATGGTCGTCAAAGGGTTAACTGGCGCTATAGAAAATCCTTGTCATAGGTCATTGAATTTCAAATATTTTTTTAATAATTTAAATAATATTTACAAACTAATTTTGTTAAGTATTTGTGCTTATTCAACTATAAAAGAAAAATAACAAAAAACTCTTAATTATGCTTAAATTTACTTGAGTTGTTTTTTAATTTATTTTGTTTTAGGGAATCATCTTAAATTATAACCTAAAGCTACAATACAATTTATACATACAACTGCGCCAAATATTATACTTTATAAATTTTTATTTTTTATTTTTTGCTTATCTTTTGCTTGCATCTCTCATCACTAAAGCACTATCTATCTCTGTCTGTCGGTTAGTATAAAAAAGGCAATAACAACAACAAAATACTAGCAACGTGATGACAGGCTTGTGGCTTGTCATCATAATCATTTTGTCATCAATATGTCTGGGGGTATAATGCCAGCGAAAATGACGAAATGTCTTGTTTTATTTTCATTTTTTGTTTTCTGTTTTGGGTATACGTGTGTGTATAATTTTTTTTTTATATAACTGTCTAGAACACATACTCGTATACGTGTTTATGTTAGGATGTCCCTAGAAATAACGATTTTTTCCATTTTCGTTCTTTACACCCCAGTTTTATTGCAAATGGTTCCCAATGAAAAAAATCGATTTTGTTGGAAAACGTTTAGCTGTGCCAAATTTTGGCCACAAATTACCCATTTTTGAAAAAAAATAATATTTTTATTAAAAAAATTCCCTAAATTTGAAATTTGTGTATTTTTATTCAAAATTCAATAAATTCAAAATTTTAAAAAAACTTTATTTTTAATTCATTTATTGCTTACATATACTCAAAATTATTCAGATATAGAATTCTGACTTCATCGGATATCATTAAACCACTTTAGCGTGGAATCAAAAATGATAAATATGCAAAATAGTCTTTTTTTTTTATTAATTTTAAAGATTTCGATTGCTATTGGCATAGTTGTAATTAAAGAACAAACAAATTTAACAAAAAAAATGATAATTCTTGATAAATGATAACTTCTTTCCAGGACATTTTATGAAAATTGTTAATTTGGTCAAAAATTTAACAAAATTTGAATGTTTTCTTCAAAAGTTGCACAAGTTTTGAAAAAATATCACTTAAATTTGATAAGACTATAACAATTTTGTATTTTATAAACTTCTTAATATGTATTTTTTGGTCAGAAGTAGAAACATTAAAATTAGATAAAATAATTATTATTAAGTGGATTTTTTTCTTAATTAATTTAAGAGGTTTGAAATCTTGTTGTCATAATATAAATTATGTCTCATGGGTCTTTTGTGTCCACAGGTCACTAAGTGTGGAAACTTCTTTAAAAACATTGAAATCGACATTGAATTGACAAAATAATTAATTTGAGAATTTTATATGTATTGTTGATCTTTAGAAATTGTATTTCATTTTGAATTGTTTCATTTTCAATTTATTATTTATTTTTCAATAACAACTAATATGTTATAAAAAAAGCAATAGACATCTCCAAATTAGCTATATTAAAAAATCTTTAAAATTAATTTAAAAAAAACAGGGACCGAAAATAAGTTATTTTTAAATTTTTAAACAAACAAAAAATAACTTTTATTTTTGCCCAACAAAATAAAAATCGAACAATGAGTTTTATTTTTTTAAGCATTTTCAGAACACGTTTTGAAAGAAGTGACAATCCCAATGCAAACATCAAACATTTATATAACCTAGTTATCCCACTAAATGAGAACTAATATATGAGCTCGAAGTTAACTTGGTACGATTTTACTTTAACAGAATTATGTTAGAGCAACAGGTTTAACGCATTTTCAGAGGTTTTGTTAGTTCTTCATGAAAAATATCTTGTCAAAAAATAGATTGTTAACCGAATCAAACGAAAAAAACGAATATTCGAAAATGTAAAATATTCGAAACCGGTTAACCGGTTTTCAGTTACGGCTTTGGATACACTACGATTAAAATCGACAAATCGTTTTTTAAGGGACATCCTAATATATATACTAACTTAGAAGAAATATAGAAATACAAACACATAAAGACATTAAATGAAAAAGAAAAAACTGAAATAACTCTATTATAGGAAATGACAAACGATAATGAGTCTAATCCTGTAAATAAAAAATACCAAAACAAAACTAAAAATATTGAAATAAAATGAACATAAATATAATTTATTGGGTTTTTTTTGTGATGGGTAGACGAAACTGCTTACAAAACTTAAATATTTTATGCTGTATTTTTTTGTTAGACTTTTTTTTTTATAAATCTTGAATTTAAAAAAAGTTGAATGAAAATTTATCAAATATGGTGTTTTCTTTATTTACTCTATATAAACGTTAATGTGTCTGTGTGTGTGTATGTGTGTGTGTGTGTTTATAAGTAGTAGGGACTCCCTATTTTATATAAGTGTGTATGTATGTGTATTTTATACGTATTTTGTGGTGAAAATCATTTGGGCGGTACCCGTGGTATCCACATGGATACCGTGTATTTCTATACACACACACATGTTCATATATATTCCCTTACAAACACTCATACAATTTTATAAACTTTGCTTTTTGTATATAGAAGAAAAAGAAGAAGAATTTTTATATACTACATCAACAACAACAACACCGCTATGTATTTGTAGTCAAACTCATACTCATCATATTGTAAGATATTTTATGACATACTTATAATATTAGATACTTTTTCTCACAGATTTGTTACAGTTTTTTTTTTTATATTTCATACTTGTTTTATTTTTTTTAATCTTTCTCGTTGTTAAAAAAAAAACTCTTTATATTTCTTTCTTGTATACATTCACAACATCCTGGCTGACAGTAGACCATCTTTCTTTATATTATTTTAAGTTAGGTTTAAGAGTTATTTTTTACTTCTCTAAGGATTCCTCTTGTCACAGTAATGATTGTAGTTAACTCTTAAAAACAACATTTTTAACATATCCGGCGAAAAACTCACGTGTTTCCAAAGGAAGGGGAAATAATTGTCATTCCAGCTGGAATTTAATTGTTGTTGAATTTGTTGTTTAATATTCCAATTGGAAGTATTGGTGAACATTTGTTTTTCTCTTCCTTACTCTCTCTAATACTTATCTCTCTTTTGTTACCAACATTTTTTATCATTCCTTTTACAATTTTTCTACTCCTCCACTTAGCTAAGAGTGTTTTATATTTTTATGTGCGTATTTGTTATTAAATTTCCAGTTGGAAAATTGTTATTTTTTGTTATATTTTACTTGTGTTTTGTATTGGGTTTTTGTTGTTGTTGTCATTATGAAGCTGTGATATGTTATTGATGAGTGGAAATAATTGAAGGGCCCTATAATATGTTAAGTCATTTAGAAAATAATACAGGGTGTTGCAAATACGATTTATGAGGAAATCTTTCAGCTTATGAAATGTAGAAAATAGTAGTTTAACACTTTTTTAATTTTGATTTGTCTAAATCATAATTTGGAATTTAGTATTAGCATAGAAAACTAAAAAAAAAAATATAGAACTGCAGAAATTTTTTTAAGTATTTTGCTTTCCTAAATCAGCATCTCAAAGAAGTCGAGTCTTAACTTATAAAAAAAAATCATTATATAATTTGGAACATTTTTCGGAAAACGGTTCAAATTTCTGGAAGGGACATTAGCCTTTTTTATTGACGGAGAAACATTATAAATAAACATCCGCATGATATTGCAGAGAAAAGCATTTCAGCAAAATACACTTGCAAGGAGTCTCAGGATGGATTCTCTCCGATCTTACTAAAACATGGATATTTTGAAGAGGATACAAAAATATGAGACTCGTATTTTTGTTAGCGTCCCAAATCTCATGTTTAAGGGTTAAAAGGTGGGGTCAAAAAGAATACATTTTTGTATAAAAAAACATCTCGAAAATTAATGAAATTCAACTCGAAGTACTCGAGAAAAACACTTTTGATACAAATACAGTGGACGAAATAATTATAAGTTCACCCATGTAATTGTGATTTTATTCAAAAAGATTTGCAATATTTTAAAGTTTTTGCTACACTCAAGAAAATAAGTTAGTAGAAAAGTTAGTAAAACGTCTTGTAAATCAGGTATACTATTTTTCAACAAATTTTTTGCTAAAATTCAGTTTTCAGCTAAAATTTTAGTTATACTTATTCAGCACTTAACTGTTTTGAGCTAATGTTTTACTAATATTTTACTAATGTTTTACTAATTTATTTTGCTAAAAAAATTGTGCTCATTAGCACATTAATAGTGTGGACGACAACCAGATTAAAAGACATACGCAGAATGAATTAGATGTCGCGTCATGTCAAGATGTAGTAGTAACGAGGAAAACTATACTAAAAAGTACAACTCTAGTAAGACATATAAAAAAAAATTCAAATTTTTTATCTATTTTTTATACATAAAACAAAATTGTGGATTGAAACAACTTAAATTTTGCGTTGTAAATAAACGACAAAATAAAATATATAAATTTAATACAGATCATATGTGTTTTTGTATACTAAATGTTTATAGAGATTTATAATCTAGTGCGGTCAAATTGCAAACAAATATACAACAGGTAGACAGACTAAAGCGAAAGACAAAGACACATATCTTAGATAGATTTTTATGTTTCCTTTTTCTTATTGAAAAAAAAAGGTTGTATATTATATATTTAGCTATTTTTCATTTCGTTTCTATAGTTATCTGCGGCATTTGCGTTCCTTTAAAAGATAGCATAATTTAGACAACCATTGATGTCATTAGTTGAAAGATAATTTTGTTTATGTTATATATAATTATTTCTATTTTTTTAAATATTAGATTAATTCATGTCGTCAATGTGGGAGTATGAACATTTTTGTATTTTGTAACGTATTCTAAATTATTTTTAAAAGAATCACAAAAATATCTTTTATGATTTTGAGCAAGTTAATTAACTAAAGTATAATTTTTCTACAAATTTTTTTTAGTCTACTAATATTCAGCAAAAATTGTATTAATTTTTAGCAAGGATTTTTTAATTTCTAATCCACTAAGTGTTAGAAAAACTTTTGCTGAATCCACTAATTTTGTTGCTAAAAATCAGCTCGCTGATTTTCAGCAAAAGATTTTGCTGACATTAGCAATTTCTTTGCAAGCACCCTTCTGACTAAAATTTTGCTGACTCAGCAAAATTTTTTGCTGACTATACTAACTTTTTTTTTTGAGTCTAGCACGTAAGAAAAACAATAATGCCAGTCGACACCGACCCCCTTTCGGTTCCTTTGCTGCATTTTTAGCAATTTTGCGTTTTTTGCCTGTGAAATAAATATTAGTTCAGTTGTCGGCCAAAGATTGCAATTTTTTTCTTTTTTCGCATTTTACAACTTCATTGCATTAAATTTAAGTGCAATTTCCATGATTTGTCTATGAAATTATACAAAATTAAAATTTTTAAAATGGCTTTAACCGTCAAGGATTTATATTTGGTATTTCAACTTTGATTGCTAATAGATGAGAGCAACTTATTTAATATTGTAAATTGTTTTATTTTACCACAATTACTAAGTTGGGAAACAATAAATGAAGAGAGGACGCAAATATGGTTATACAGACCATAAAGTAAAATTTTCAGGAGACGAGAAAAACTAAGAAAATGATCCAAACTTGATGTTTTTAAACATTTTTATATCATATCTATATACGTAGAATAAAAAAAATAGTTAAAAAAAAATTTTAAAAATTTGTTCTACTATCTTATGTAAAAAATCGTGATTCCGAAAATATGAACTGTATACCCATATTCATCTCCACTCTTTAAATATTGGCGCATTATTAACCCTTGATGATTATAACAGCATTTTGTGAGAAAGTTTGTTTATTTGTTATAGTGGTTGTGAGGAGTGTTTCGACTCCTGTTAACATGTGAACAAATTTATAAAGCAATTTGTCAGATGTGATCGGTGTATGGCGAGGCCAAAATTTAAAAAAGGTTGTATTCCGCTGCTATTACCTGTCTTAAAATAAAACTTGGCATCCAGTTATATAATAACCGCGAGATTTTTGGAAATTACTACGAGGAGGGACATGAAGGGAAAAGTCTTCCTCTTGGTGGAATGGACCAAATACTGCAAACGCTACAGCAATGAACTTGAAATTTGGTATTTGAGCCGAGACATCCGCTTAATCAGGATTGCTGGAAATTTCTACGACTTGGGGAATGAATGAGAAAACTCAACAAAATGAAGTTTAAATTTGGTGTGTGGGTTCCTTATTCTGCAAAAACTTCCACTTTGACGGAATTTTTCGAAATTTCACCGCAGAGGGTCAGAAAGTCGCCCCCTTTTCGGCCTGCATAAACCCCCTTTGGGTCGAATTTATACATTTAAAATATATGCTTTTTCAAATATAACCTAACTCATGAAAATGATAGTTTTCGGATTACTGGACAAGACCGAGTGTTAAAATAGGAAAATGTCAGGGATTTGTGGATATTAATTATTTATTTATATTTATTTTATATTCATTTCATTACAATTTCTACAAAATATTTTCAATTTTATTTTAAGATTCATACAAATATGTGAACATTTTTTAAATTAAAATTTAAAATATTTTATATAGACATTGTGAAAAAAAAAATGGGTACGCCTTTAAAATCAGCGTGTCCGAAATATTTGCGATCAACGGTAAGTACTCTTGCTTTATTTTTAGAGTTGCGCAGTGTAATTATTATCAAATTGAAAAAAACTATTTTTTTGAGTGTATGCTTTGAACTACACATAGGGAATTCTTTTAACGAGTTTTAATGAATTTTTTCACTAAACTAATGAAATTATCTTTACAATGTGAATGAATTTATTAAACTTCATGAAAAAGCTTCATCGTTTTAATGAAACTATTTTTAATGAAGCTTTTTCATTAGCCGTATGACATTTTCAATTAATAATATGACATTGTTTATTATGTTTTATAAAAAACTGCATTAATATAATACAAAAATTCATTGATATCATGCAGATAATTTTCTCAGTGTAACTATGCCCCACACATAAAATATTTATTATTCATTTATTTTCGCTTGATCGCTTGTTTTATTTTTAGAGCTGCGCAGTGTAATTATGATCAAATTGAAAAAAAAACTATTTTTTTGAGTGTATGCTTTGAACTACACATAGGGAATTCTTTTAACGAGTTTTAATGAGTTTTTTACTAAACTAATGAAATTATTTTTACAATGTGAATGAAAAATTTATTAAACTTCATGAAAAAGCTTCATCGTTTTAATGAAACTATTTTTAATGAAGCTTTTTCATTAGTCGTATGACATTTTCAATTAATAATATGACATTGTTTATTATGTTTTATAAAAAACTGCATTAATATAATACAAAAATTCATTGATATCATGCAGATAATTCTCACAGTGTAACTATGCCCCACACATAAAATATTTATTATTCATTTATTTTCGCTTGATCAGATTACATCTTGTATTTAAAACGAATTTAACATATTTCTAATCAGCTTTATTTGAATCACATTAAATATAATTAAAAATATATTATAAATTATCTTAAACAAATATCTTACCAATAATAAAACAATTATACTAAGGGCCGTTAACTTATCTCAGGAAGTTAACATTCACTTAACCATGGGTAACTAACCAGTGCAAACTATTTACACCAAGGAAAATCTAACCATAATAACTTATCAATATTTTAACTCTGGGTACTTAACCTTAGTATGAATCAAAATAAAAAACGTTGTGCGCCCCGATAGGCTAGTTGGTAGCGTGCTGGCTTATCAGTGCGGGGGTCGTGGGTTCGATTCCCACCAGATGCACTGGTCTGTTTTCGATACAACGCGCCGAAGGCCATCGTATCTAGTGCTCGGTTAGGGTAACAGTATATAATTTGTAATTATATGATTATTAAATAACATAAAAAAAACGTAAAGAAAAACAAAAATACATAACCCAAAAATAATTTTAGAAAAGGGGACAATTAAATGTTTTTAACGGGATTTTTTGCTTGTTTTTGGTCATAAAAAATAATACACATGACCATATAGTTGTTTTCAAGATTCGCGGTCGCTAAATGCTATGCATACCAGAGGTTATTTAAATAAATCCATTTGGTAAGTCCGTATAATAAAAAAGGATTAGTTTAAAAAATTTTAGTGTTTTGTGCATAGTCAGCCAACCGCTGAAAGATTCGCGTGTAAAAGAAAACAAAAAATTATAAATATGGCATTTTGAGAAAGTGCATTAAATTTTTTATTTTAAATTTATGTGATCTGTGCATAATAGTAAGAAGTAAAATAGTCGCTGGATTTTTTTTAAATGCGTGTTTTCAATATGAAATGATAATGAGCGAACACGGGTGTTTGGTAACTTTCGAAGTTCCAAACGTGATTTAAAATATTTAAAACCTGATTGGTCCATATATTGTTAATCCGCGTGTAATTTATTCGCCAAATTTTATATTAAAAACCCGAAAAGTCACTAGTACTGCACTCAAAAAAGTATGACAGTAGAATTTGCTAAAAATGCCAGTTAAAACAACTGTAAATTCAGTTAAAAAGGCGACAAAGGTAATTACCGGAAAAATAAACTAACAAACGCAGTAAAAACAACTAACAATGTCGTAAAAATAACACAACATTTTTTTACTAAAACATTTTGGAAAACCTAGTCAAAATAACTGTTATTTTTAGCTATTTTAATAAAAAAAAGTGTTTAATTTATTGCCACAATCTAACCTAAAATATAGTGTCAACATTTCAGACGCTACACGGAAAGAATTTTGATGGACGAATAATAAGGAAACTTTTCGGTAAATTAATGAAACTGTTCTTCACAAAATGAAGGAAAATTTTTTTTAAATTAATGAAAATAATAGTAAGCAAAGATCTTAATTAGTGCGGTAGAAAAAAAAATTTTATACAGTTTTTATGTAAACAAAAATATCTCTCCTGAGGATGAACAACGAATCGAAAAATGAATTGATGTAATTAAAAAAAAATTGTAATTGTTTTAATTATCAATTTTTCTGACATCAAGGCCGAACAGTCAACTTATAACAACAACAGAAAAAGTTCAACAATACATACTTTGTAAACAAAAATGAAAACCTTCGTACTTTTTATGAAACCAAGTTTTTAATGAATACACATTTTTTTAATTAAGAAAATTATAAACTGTTTTACTATTAAATTTTAAAAAATTAAAACCAAAACTTTAGTTTTCATAAAATTTTATGAACACTTGCATTAACTGAATGAAAAGTTTCAATGAATTCCAGTGCAATTTCAATGATTTTATGCAAAATTAATAAATATTATGCACTCAGTGCACTCCAGTTATTACGGTTTTATGCATTGGATTTACAATGAAATTTTCTTATTAATTGCTATCTGTGAAAAATTATCAGCTGACTGCAAACAAATGTTTTTTTAGTTAATACACGCAGAAAAAAGACACTTTTGAATATGTTTGCATGTAATTACCCAATCAGAAAGCTTTTATTTTTGTACTCCCTCTTTCCTCCTTCCCATACCTTATTTTCCTGATCAATACAATGCACTGCATGAGTAGGGGGCATCCCCTGAGTATTGGTTAAATTATAAAAAAAAAAAAAAAAAAAAACCATCGTGTTACGAATTACCAAAGATACAACTTGTATGTTATGTAGTAATTAGAAAAACACTATTTTGTTTGCAAAGTAAGTGTTTTGGCAGTACCACCAGCAAAATTATTTGAAAGTATTGTTTTTTACCATATTATAAACAAAAAGCCAGTAGGCCAGAATTTTACCCATTGGACGCTGTTTAGTTTTCGTTTATTTTGTTACAAGTTGCCAGTTGTTTACATAGGGTAGGGTTTGGCAGAGGACCGGTCTCTGGCACGAAGGGACCGATCCTGTGGCACACGCAGAACCGGTCCCATTCCCCATAGGGTTATAAAACAAGTTTGTAGTGAGGATCTTAGAATCTACAACAATCTGGCACTATTTTTCCTAAGACGATTTTGGTGTGAAACATTTTAATAAAAGGTTATACCTTTATTAATATATCATATGTAGGGTGCATTATTATAAAATAGTCTTGGTTAAGACTCTTAACCATACACACAGAAAACGGACAGTATTTATTGCCAATCGAATGCTTCGGTTGTTGCTACCGAATTTTTCGGTTGTGACATTTATCATTCGATTATAACAACAGAAACTCTTTCACGACAATACAATTTCGATTGCCTCAACAGAAATTTAGTAATAACTACTGAAAAATTCGATAGCTACAACCGAACCATTCGATTGGCTACAAATACGGTTGCTACTACCGATTCTGTTTTCTGGGTGTAGAAATTTCTATGTTTAAATTTTATCAATGGTTAGAAGAAAAACTGGGTTTCAATTTTAATAAGTTAATGAAAAAATATTTTTTAAAAATAGTTAAGGCTATTTCAAAGGTTAACCAGTAGGGCGGGTCGATTTAATAATCGCCCAAAGCTCAGTGAAAATCGTATTCTAGGGATCAAAATAAGAAACTTTGCGGAATTAACCATACCTCTAAAACGAATTCTACTACCCCGAAACTGTTGACTTTTGTCCCGTAGGGTCAAGTTTTGAAAAATCCCACTTTGACCCATGTAGAGTGCCCCAATCGAGTCCAAATGTATGACCGACCCCCCACTAACTTTGAAGGGCCGATCCACCCATGCTCGTGGCACACCCCCCTGGAACTCCCCTGGGGGGTTCCCCATACAAACATTTCAAAAAATCTCCATTTTTGGCACTTTATTTTATTATTTTTTATTTATTTTATTTATTTTTAATATTTTATTTATTTTTTCTCTTTAGAAATTTATTTAGTCAGAACATATGTAAATGAAAAAAATAATTTAACTTAGTAATAGAAAAGAAATAAAAAAAATTACTGTTTGAAGTCTTTTTTGCTTTCAAGTCTGGGCAATTTCGCACGGCTCTCTTATGTCGTCGCCATAACAGCCTCTACATTTTCCGGTATAACTCGTTTGGAAACGCTAGCTAGCAATTGAACGTGTCGTTCTGTTGCAGGTCGTAAAATAGGTTGTGTGGGTTTTTTAAGCCACCACAAGACACAGCTGCATGTCGTAAACTTACTTAAGCAAAATCGGTTACAGGTAGAATTGAGCATAAAATTATCATAAAGGATTTTCCAGAAGTAATAAAAGGCGCACTTGCTTAACAGAAAGCATAAAATTATCATAAAGGATTTTCCAGAAGTAATAAAAGGCGCACTTGCTTAACAGTATTTGTGGTCAGATTAACGTTTAATTTACATGTAAGTATTTTATGGGCAGTTTTGACAACAAAATCGGTTACAGGTAGAATTGAGCATAAAATTATCATAAAGGATTTTCCAGAAGTAATAAAAGGCGCACTTGCTTAACAGATTTTGTGGTCAGATTAACTTTTAATTTACATGTAAGTATTTAATGGGCAGTTTTAAACAACAAAATCGGTTACAGGTAGAATTAAAATTACCATTTCATTTTTATTACCTCGTAGACCATATATAACGCAACAGTTTTTGTGAATGCATTAAGTCGTTGTGAAGAACTCAAAGTGTGAAGTTCTAATTTCAGATAAAAAAATATTTAAAAAAAAAAATCATTCCAAATCAAAAAGTTTACAATGAATCCACCATCCTTTACACCGCAAGATGAAGCAATAACAACATCAACAACTATCGAAAACCCAATGAGTCATATACCCAGGCATGATGTTACTGTTTTTGGTGTGTCTACTGATTTGACTGATCTTAATTTACCAACCCATCTGGATATTTTGAGATATTATTTTTACTTGAGCGAACAAAAAAAATTGCTCTATAAATCATTCACTATTCAAGTACAAGATAAGTTGATTGGAATTTGGAAAAAACTTGGTATGGAAATAATGCTGAAAAAAAGTGTATATAATAAATTGAATAGATTGCTTGTCAAATATCAAGAGCAAATCAAGAATAGAAACAAACACCAAGAATTTACAGAGTATGTAAAATCTCTGGAAACAATTTTTTTCATTGGAACATGTAAATGCGATTTGAAGGCAGCTCCATGTGCATGCGGTTTGGTTCCCGAACGCCTCAAAGAGTTTATGCACGATCAACATAATCAGAGAAGACTAACAATGGATGGATTTGCGATGGAAATTGAAGAGCAAGGAGCAACGTCTATGTCATCAATGCCAACATACCAAGATCCCGATGATTCAACATACGCACCGCCACCGGTTCAAGAAGATTTGGATATAAGCACAAGTTCACAATACACACAGAGATACGATTGTTTTAACTTTGCCTTGGTATGTGACAGATTTGGTGTGCCTGATAGAGTAGCATCAGCAATGGGAACCGCTCTTTTCCAAGATTTTAAAATGAAAGATACCCATGGCAAACCTCTCATCATGGATAAATCGAAAGTTCGCCGAGAAAAAGAGAAATGCAGACAAGAAGTGCTTCGCAAACGGTTAGATGATACCAATTTGTTAGCATTTTCATTCGATGGCAGAAAAGATGATACTTTAACGAGAGATGCAATTGATGAGAAGTATCATACTAGGATGGTAAAAGAACCTCATCTTGTTATTTTGAGAGAACCGAATTCTGAATTGATTGGTTACGTAAGACTGGAACATGAAACCGCTGAATACAAAACAACCAAATTAAATGATTTTTTTAACGATAAAAATATATCACTGAATGAATTAATTGGCATATGCGTTGACGGTGAGCCAACAAACACTGGCCCACACGGTGGAATTATACGACGATTCGAATTGCTGTTAAAAAGACCATTGCATTGGTTCGTTTGCCTTCTACACTTCAACGAACTTCCGTTTCGGCATTTGTTTGAAGCTTTGGATAAATCAACCAGCACTGGACCAAGATCGGCAACCGGAAAATTGAGCCGTCAAATCGAAACTTGTGAAACTCTTCCGGTAAGTTATTGCTATCACTCATTTATTATAATTGTCAACCGTTTTTAATTGCTTTATTTTTATATATTTTCAGGTGGTGGACGGCTTTCAGAAAATTGAGTTGAAAAATATGCCCCCTGCTCCAGAAAAAATTGAATTTTCCACCGATTCCAAGTACTTATACGACATGGCCCATGCAATTTCTAGCGGCGTGGTTTCAGTGGATCTGGCTAACATCAAACCAGGGAAAATTGTACATTCTCGGTGGCTCACCAAGGCCGCTAGACTATTACGATTATATGTGACAACGGAAAATCCAGATGCAAATTTAAGAATACTGGTTGAATTTATAATTACATGTTATGTGCCAATGTACTTCAATATTAAGTATTACAGCTCTGTCGTGTACGGTAGTAGATTATTTTTCAAATTCATTAGTTGGTCAAGATTTCTAGAACCTCGTTTACGCAAAATTGTCAATAAAGTAATTACAGATAATTCATATTATGCGCATTCGGAAAATATCTTGTTATCAATGTTGTTTGATGATAGCAAAGAAAAGCGCGACTGTGCTATCAAGATAATTCTACGCTATCGAACCGATGTTGACGACCCAACGGGACTTAGAGCTTATAAAAAACCAGATATAAACTTTTATTGCACAAGTTACACGGAAATGATCAATATGAATGACATAAATGACGTATTTGAACCACCATTCACTCGAAGCATTCCATACGATACTTTGAAAGAATATTTAAATCAAGATGATCCACCGTTTAATGATCCAAAAATTCCATCACACATACAAGGAACAGAACGACACGTTCAATTGCTAGCTAGCGTTTCCAAACGAGTTATACCGGAAAATGTAGAGGCTGTTATGGCGACGACGTTAGAGAGCCGTGCGAAATTGCCCAGACTTGAAAGCAAAAAAGACTTCAAACAGTAATTTTTATCTTTTCTTTTCTATTACTAAGTTAAATTAATTTTTTCATTTACATATGTTCTGACTAAATAAATTTCTAAAGAGAAAAAATAAATAAAATATTAAAAATAAATAAAATAAATAAAAAATAATAAAATAAAGTGCCAAAAATGGAGATTTTTTGAAATGTTTGTATGGGGAACCCCCCAGGGGAGTTCCAGGGGGGTGTGCCACGAGCATGGGTGGATCGGCCCTTCAAAGTTAGTGGGGGTCGGTCATACATTTGGACTCGATTGGGGCACTCTACATGGGTCAAAGTGGGATTTTTCAAAACTTGACCCTACGGGACAAAAGTCAACAGTTTCGGGGTAGTAGAATTCGTTTTAGAGGTATGGTTAATTCCGCAAAGTTTCTTATTTTGATCCCTAGAATACGATTTTCACTGAGCTTTGGGCGATTTTTTTGCCTCCCCACAAATCGACCCGGCCTATTAACCAGTGGATAAATAGAGATAAGTTGAGAGGCCTTAATCAAATAGAAAATATTTGAAAAAAAAAAAATAATTGACCAAAAAATAAAGCTAATAAACATTAACGATCAGATTTCTAGTCTATGTTCAAATGTTTGGATGACCAACAATAATTTGTCAGTTTGGGTTGTTAAACAAACTGTCAGTGCTATAGTTTATTTTAATAACTCATGTGAATCCAACAAAAAAAAACCCCAAAACAAAAATTTTGAATGAATTGAAACAGTAACAACAACAAACCAACACAGTATATCCGTCCTACTGCCACTGTGTGAGAGTTTGTCTGTCCATCAGTCATATACATTCATATCCAGGATGAATATGTTTGAACACATATTTTAGTTTATATATTTTTGAAGTATTTATAACCTTAATGTTTTATAGTTTACATGTGCTTATGCGGAAGTTACGCATAGCACACGCAAAAAAAGATTTTTATCTTTCAAACTATTTCATATTTACCAAATTGTGTAGTATTGTTTTCAAAAATTTTCTTTTTACTCTTTTTTTTTTTTTATATTCCAACATAATTTGAGCATACACTGGGAGAATTATCTGCATGATATCAATGCATTATAATTGCATTATATCTATGAATTGTCGCTGGAACTTGTCCATTGAAACTTTTCATTATATTAATGCAGCTGTTCATAAAATTTAATGAAAAATTTCATATTGTTTATTAAAAATTTCATACGTCTAATAAACAATTTTCATTAAAAATAATTTCATTGAAACTATGAAACTTTTTCATGAAGTTTAAGAAGTTTTTCATTCACATTGTGAAATAAACTTCATTAGTTTAGTGAAAAAATTTCATTAAAACTCGTCCAATGAATTCCCTCTGTGTACATATGAAATACTGAACACAAGTTGAATGTATAATAGAGTCGAGTATGCAGAAAAGAATGCAATCATAATGTTTCATCAATATAAAAATTGTTTTTTTTTTAATACACTCCACCATACATATGTATTGAGGGTACACTCAAAGGAAAAACTTCATCATGTTTATGAAAAACTTCATAAATATTATGAAAAACTTCAATGATTATCGTCCAATGTAACACTTCATAAATATGATTAAGCTGTTTCATAAAAGTTCCAATTGAAGACAAGTTTCATCATTATTATGACATGTTGCATACAGCTGAAGAAGTTTCATAGCTTTTCAGGAATTGTTTCATAAATGTTATAAAAAGATTTATTAATATGATGAAGCAAATTCATAAATTGTATGCAATCAAACATTTTCTTTAGTGGCGTACAATCACAATAGATGCTACAGCCAATGAGGAAAGTGTATTTTTAATACATTATTTTTTGCAACTGTAATTCAGAATATATCAATTAAAACTCAAAATTTCAAAATTTAAATCCAGAAAATATCAATTGATATTAATTTTTATTGAAATTCAGTAAAAATAAATCAAGTTCGAAATATTCATTTTGAATTTTAAAACATTAATTGGTTTTAAGAATTTCCGTTTCCATTGAAATTTATTTTCACAAAATTCCATTGAAAATTTAAAATACATCAACTGATTAGAAATTCTGACTTTTAATTGATGTTATGATAGTTGTTCAATTTTACACAGAAACTCTAAATTACAAATCACATTTTCTTAACATCAGAAGAAAGTTCTTAATTTCTATTGACGATTTCTAGATTTCAAATGGAAATTCTCAATTTCAACAGATAGAAAAACAACAACAAAAATATGTTCACACGGTTTATGAAACTTTTTTAAGGAAATTATGAAAATTTATGAAACATTTGACATACATTTTTAGGTAACTCATAATGAAGAGTTACATAAATATGATGAAAACTTCATAAATATTATGAATAATTCATGACAAACGATTTATGAAATAGTTTCATCAATATGACGAAACTTTTTTCCCTAAGTGTATATATGACAAGCTCATTCCGTTTGTAACTCATCGAAATATAGGTCTAAGGCCCCATAAAGTATTTATATTCTTGATCCTTATTCAATTTTAAGACGATTTAGCGATGGCCGTCTGTCTGTCCGTCTTTCTGTGTGTTGAAATGGCTCTCACCTTGCGAAAACGCAATACGGGCTGCTTATTTTCATATAGATTGATGTACATAAATGTTTGGTGTTGAAAATGAGCAAAATCGGTGTAGCGGTTCAAAAATTGTAAGTGAAAATGTGAAGGTACCTCTAAATTTCACATACAAATGGGTATATAACACACTAGCATACTAGTACATTTCATAGTAGCGTCTGGTGTATAAAATATAACGTCATATTCTTCCACCAGACTCCAAGAGGTGATTAATATTTAAAATTCACCTCAAAATTTAATTTCACCACAAAAATATTGTTTTACACCCAAAAAAGTTTTCAACTCACAAACAATTTTTTTCACATTTGTAATGTTTTTTATATTATTTTTTGTTTGTTTCAGGGTATAAAAGAAAAATGGGTAAAACCCATTTGAATGAATGAACTTGTCTTTTGTTAGAATGCATATTGTGTGTAATAGGAGTGATAGATGTGTGAAATATGTACTTTATTTTGTGGTACTTTATAAAATATAATTGGCATAAAGAAATTGTATTAGCAAGTTTTTTTATCTTTAATGAAATAGAGTAAACTAGTAGGAACGCAACAAATGAATTGATTTCAAAACGCAAGTTACTTTTCCAACTTTTTAGTTTGGTTGGGGCTAGGAATAGAGCACAAGGTCTTCTAATAGCATAATAAACATTTTAACATGTTAAAAAAACATAAAATTAAGATTTTAAATTCTTTTGAAACGAGGGTTATGTTAATAAAACAAGAATTTATATACATTATTTTTTTTCGAAAAAGTACATTTAAATCCAATTCGTACCACCTGCAAATACCATCCCTACTATCGACTGTTTAATATTGCATTGTAAAAAGAAGAACACACACTCATAAACACAAATATCACAATGTTGTTGGTGGATATGCAGATGTTTTTATACCCTCCACATACTGAGATGAGATTGTTTGATCAGTTTGTCATTCCGTTTGTAACGCCTCAAAATATAGGTTTAAGACGCCATTAAGTATTTATATTCTTGATCCTTATTCAATTTTAATACGATTTAGCGATGTCCGTCCGTCTGTCTGTTGAAATGGAGATCACGGTGCGAAATCGCAATACGGACTGCTTATTTTAACTTAGATTGATGTACATTTTCCCGAAAAGTTTGTATTGAAAATGAGCAAAATCGGTCCAGCGGTTATGAGTGAAAATGTGAAGGTACCTCTAAATTTTGCGTACAAATTAGTGTATTATACACTTTATATTAGTATACTAAATACAAATACATAGTATAAAATATAACGTCATACTTTCCACTAGTGGTGAATAATACTTAAATTCACCTCAAATTTTTATTCCACCTCAAAAATGTTTTTTCTCCACACAATCTTTTTTAACAGCCAAAAAAGTTTTTCACCTCATAATTTTGTTTTCAGTGTTTCAGTTTTTCACCTCATAATTTTGATTTTGTTTTCACCTCATAATTTTATTTTTACAAATATTTTTTTGTTGTTTCATGTTGTATTGTAGAGGGTATAAAGAAAAAATTTGGTAAAACAAAATTTAATGCGTGTACTTGTTTTTTTAAATATTTTTTTTTTTGTTCTGTTCTAATAGTGTACAACACACCAGCAACAACATCAAGTACATATTGTGGTGTAAATTGTACATACGAGCTGGTATGTTTTGTTTTTTCTGTTAGGGGTCAGTGAGCTTCACTTCATACATACGGTGTAATAGTATGTATTGACTGCATATAAGCCTGCCTATTTGCTTAATTAGTCTTTATGATTTCTATTTGAAACAATTTTTTTTATTTTCCACTCGTATTTCATATTCATGTTTTTCTCATTACACTCAAGTAAAAAAGTTAGTTGAACAATTAGATAATCGTTGTATATCTCAATTCACAACTTGCGTACTAATTTTTAGTATAACATTAGTTTTTAGTACAAAATATATTTTTAGTACAAAATTAATTTTTAGTACAAATTTAATTTTAAGTAAAACTTTTTCTTATCCCCATTTTCAAATTACAATTTTTTTAAATAATATTCGTTGCTGTTTTAAGGAAAAATTTTGGTTAGTTTTTACTAAAATTTTTTAGAACAAAGTTTTTTTTTGTAATTTTTATAAATTGAAATTAAAAAAAAGCTCCAAAGGATAAACTAGAAATAAATAAAAATAACAAAAAATTTTACAAATTTTTAGTTAAAAAATTTATTGATTTTAGAAAATCGGTTTCCATTAAAGTTTTACTATAATTATACTAAATTTTAGTAAAGTTTACTAATGTATACTCATACTATAACTTTACTAAAAATTACTGAAACATTTTGCTAAAATTAGCTAAACGGGTAATAGTTAATTTCTGTAATATTACAGAATTTTCTGTATATTTTACAGATTTTTATTTGAGTGTACCAATCGCTACTATAAACATTTTACCAACTATCATTTACTTTGTACTCGTGCATATCTCGATGTGGCATTCATTCATATATTGTGTTCATTTGTCGATGATTGTTCTCATTTGTAGTTCGCTTGTTTAGTTTATTTCAAGGGTTTTTTTTTTGTTTTGTTTTAATAATTCGCTGTGTCTTTCATATTACTGTTAATGTTTATAGTCTGTCTGTATGTACAAATGTTTTTTGTGCATGTATAATTGTGAAGATGCTAGCTAATGAATTGTTGTTGTGTTTTGTGTTGCATGCCACAAAAAGTGTTGAGTGTTTAAAAATAGATTTGTTTGAAATATATATAATTTTTCATTTTGAAGTTGTGTGTTCTTTAAAACCACAATGTATTGATATATTTATGAAGGGTCATGTAAAATTTCTAACAGGTCAATAAAATATAAATAAACTAAAAAATGTTTGGAAATGTTGAGGTTAAGAAGAAGAATAAACGTTTTTCTCTAAAAATTATAAACACTATTAATTTTTAAATCAGACTAGACTAGTTTCTGCCTTTTTATGGACAGGCTCATCAGTATAGTTGTCATATTGTCTCTATATGATAAATTTTTCAACAACCTGCAGCTGTAAGAATCAAACCTGCGCTCATCTTACATTACAAACGTAACAATACCAAGTCATGACCGTTTAGCATTCACACCAAAGTATGGCCTCGAATCTAATGCAGCTAAATTGCAGTTTGGTTAATATTAAATTAGAGTTCAATTACGGAATATTTAAAAAAAAAAAAAAAAATTATATAAAGTATTAGAATAGTTTTAGAGTTTTAAAAAAAAAAATTAAGATTTATATCACATGAAAGGTATTGCAAATTTGTAATGTGTATTGCAAAAATTATCTGTTGACGTATGCATAATATTGTTAATATCACTAATATAAAATGTATTCGTACAGTGCCACTTGAATTTGGAGTTTAAATTTCTCCTCAATAAAATTAAAGGAAACATAAAGGAAAACATCTTTAAAATTTAAGAAGTTCAGATTTTTTGTACAAGGTATTAAAGTACTCGAGATACCCATATTGCACTTGAATGTTTCACAATTTGTCTGATACTTGGACAAACTATTTAAAAAATATTGCCTAATGCCTGATATCAAAATTATAAAATTTAGTCCATACATTCAGAAATTATGTGTAAAAGAATGAACTTTTTTAGATTTTCATAGATTGTCTGTAAAACTTTTATTATTTGTGGTATTAGGGTGAACTTTTTATTTATAGAGTTGCAAAATATTTTGCGGCAACCCTAAACGAAAGTAAGTTGCACTTTTGAGATAATCGTATGATGTTCACCTTAAAAACGATTATTAGTATGACCAACCGCGGGGCCAGAAAGCCCTTTATTGGTCCTGAACCATTCTGTGGAATACCTGCGGGGTATGTTAGGGAAAGGCTCAGGGCATGGAGAGAGTCTGAATTCTCTGGTTACTGGGAAAAACTCTCCTGGTCAGCGCCAGGCTAAAAGATTGATCTCTTTTTCCAGTAGGGGGTCGAGGCGACTCTTGTCGCTTGAAAGGGGGGGGGGGGGGGGGGGGGTTTGAGGACCCTGGGGGGTTTGAGGACCCTGAGACCTCGGAGCATGTTCTCTGCGAATGTCCCAGGCTTTGTGATTGGGGACTTAGGTTTCTAGGTGATCGCTTCATTTCGCCTTCCGACATCGCGAACATTTTGCCTAATAGGATAATTGGCTTTATAGGTAGCTTGAATCTGTAGGTAACCTTAGGCAGCTCAAAAGACCTACGTTGGTCGCGGTGCATAGTGCCTTCTGATCTAATCTAATCTAGTATGATCATTTTAATACGATAGTCTTAAACAAATTTATGATTTTCAGAAATTTTATTAAAACCAAATAAATTTTCACATTTGGACATATCGTACGAGGCGGATCAATAAGTCCGTGACTTTTCGAACTTTCCTAGTAGTTATATGAAATGCAACACTGCTCCCATCAGGTACCACCTGTTAATAGACTACTGTCAAATTTTGAGCAAGTTCCGTAATTTACTTTGCGTTTAACAGCTGTTTAAAACATACCACCTCGTGGATTTTTTTTAAAACGGAAAAAGGTGAATTTTGAGTGCTCATTAAACATTATTTTTTGCGAAAAAAACCGTCAATCAAACCAAGGAAAAGCTTGATAAATACTATGGGGACTCTGCACCATCGATTTCAATGGTAAAAAAGTTGTTTACCGACTTTCGTTGTGGTCGCACAAGTAGAAATGACGCTAAACGTTCTGGACGGCCAATTGAGGTCAATAAACCCGGAAATGTCGAAAAAATCCACGATATGGTGTTGGCCGATCGAAGAGTAAAAGTGCGTAAGATTGTTATGCCACAGCATTTCATATAGCAGTGTGGTTTCGATTTCAAATGATCAGTTGGGTTTAAGAAAGCTGTCTGCAAGATGGGTGCTGCGTTTGCCCTCAATTGACCATAAACGTAATCGTGACCAATAAGGTGATGGCAACAGTTTTTTAGGATGCACGCGGGATAATCCACATCGAATACCTTCAAAAGGGAAAAAACAATAAACGGCGAATATTTATTGGGCCGATTTAACGAGGATTTAAAAAACGACCCCATATGGCCCAGAAATGCCTATTTGATGGACCTCGAAAAATCCCATTTTTTTTTTTAAGGGATACTAAAATTGGATAAACGTTGGACTAAGTGTATTGAGCTAAAAGGAGATTATGTTGAAAAATTGTTTTTTTTTTTGCAAAACAAACTGTGTTGCATTCAAAAAGTCACGGACTTATTGATCCGCCCTCGTATATTGTCTTAGTACATGGACCGATTTTGATGAAATTTTATTTTAAATATCTACTGATGCGAAAAAATGTTTTGCCCAAAAATTTGGAATGTACATAAAACATCAATAATTAATTTGCAATACATGAAGTCACAAAAATGCTTCCAGTTAATAAATGGCAGCTCAAATGTAGTGTGCTTACTAATGACATCAAGTATTATCAAATAATGCAATGCCTCGACCTCCAAGAAGTCCCAAGTATTTTCTGGAACTTACTAAAATTTGGTAGTTTTATTTTTTTTTATTTTTAAAAACTACAATTTCTAGGATTAAATAAATTAGGAAAATACGTAGTCGAAATACTTAAAATCACCATGCAATGATTTAAACCAAAACTAATTTTTATATAGAAACAATAAAAAAACTAAAATCAAAGGATTGCCGTATCCTTCTTTGTTTTCATAGCTTGAAAACGTAATTTTTTAATTACTTAGGAAATCTATATAATAACAATTGTAACATTGGTGTATCATAAAATGTAATATACTCGTAGTCCACTAACAATAACAAAGGTGGCCAATTTTTTTTTTTCTTCTGAATATAAAATAAATTGTCGTTTGTCATTAACATTTCTAATAAATTAAAAAAAAAAATAATTGTGGCCATATTTTATCACATTTGTCTCGTGAGTCAGTAGAAAAACATCTCGACTTTCGAAATAAAAGCGTAAAATATTCCATGTTTTTAGATAAATTGAGCTATCTTTTACACTTAATGAGTCTTTCCCACGAACTTCTTCCTCCCCAGTAAAAATGTTTCGTGTTTTTAGAAGCAGGATACTGAGAAACAGCAAAAGAAACGAATAATTTTCGTATAAAAATAAACAAAAAAAATATTTTTTTGCATTCTGATTTCCCTTACAAGAATACAGGTTGTAATCAGCTTACCTTAATCCCTTACAAGTTGTAATGCAGAAAGTTTCATATCGTAGTGTCATATTTTATTTTTTTTTTGTAGAAGTTATTCAAAACTTTTTTTTTCCTTCTTAATTTTAATAAAAGGTTTAATTGATAGTATCATTGCCGTGATATGTGCAAAATCAATTAAAATATTAATTGATTCAATAAATTTTTTAATTGAAACCCGTTTTTAGTTTTTTCTGTGTACTTTTAATCGTAATAATGTAGACATGAAATATCATTTTACTGAAAGCCATGTAAGCAAAACTTTTATATAAGCGCTAAAATCTGCGCTTATTTTTGCCAAAAAGTAATGCTTCCAAGTGGGAATTCGCCATATAAAAATCATGGCATATGTAAGAAGGTTTGTTAGGGATTCTTTCCGGCTTACTCCCTTACATAGCTTATAGCATGTAAGCATCGTTTTTTACTGGGTCACTGACCCTCTACACAAGCGCATGTTCCCTATTGTGACCTGTTTCCTTTCTCGTTTCTTTAGTGTTGTCGCATGAATATGTCAAAACCATCAACTTTCATCGAGTTTAATTTCCGCTACCTATATTTTAAAGAGGTTCGTAGTGATACTTTTGTATTAACGTAAAAAGGGAATAACAAGCAGTTTTTAAAGAAGTTTCCTTACAGTTCTTGTCCATTTTAGACAATTTTTAAAAATGTTTTACAACAACAACAAAAAATATCGTCTGTTTACCGCAATTGAAAAAGTAAGTATTACACATGATACCATTTAAGCAGCTTTAAACGACACATAAAACCTTTTAATAACAAAATTTAAATAAAATTTATTTTAAACACATTGATATTTAAATTAATATAAATAATTTAAAAAAATACAATATATAACTATGTATATAAAGACAAATATAGTAATAAAATTCAGAAAAAATAGGTTTAAGAAAAACAAATAATATTGATTTAATGAAACAGAAAAAGATTTTGATAAAAAAGCAACCAAAATAATTTAAAAATAATAAAAACTTTTAAAACTTAACGAAATTCGTATAGAAATTTATTTCTGCGTAGATCATTAATTTCAAAAATTTTGTGTTGAAAATTTCTTGAACAAAAATCAGCTTTTTTTACTTTTCAACAATGTTCTTTTGTATTGTTTTTTGTATTGCCAACCACAATTTACCACACATGTTACACAGCCATAATAAATGAAAGCTGAGTAGTGAGATCCCAGCAAAAAAAAAACATAGCTTCATAGAAGGTGTCCCGCAGCAAACTCTTAGATCTTAAAGAAACTTGATATGTTTATTCAAGTGACTAAAAATCTGAAAATATAAAACTTTCAATGTTTATTACTCTCTACTTCACCCCTACTTACACTCAAAAAAATAAGTTAGTAGAAAAGTTAGTAAAACGTCTTGTAAATCAGGTATACTATTTTTTAGCAAATATTTTTGCTAAAATCGTGTTTTCAGCTAAAATTTTTGTTATACTTATTCAGCACTTAACTGTTTTATACTAATGCTTTACTAATATACTAATGTTTTACTAATTAATTTTGCTAAAAAAATTGTGCTGATAAGCAGATGTCGCTGCATGTCAAGATGTAGTAGAGAAGAGGAAAATGATATTAAAAAGTACAACTCTAACAAGACAAGTAAAAAAATCAACCATGAAAAAACATATACAGACATGTAGACAGAGTAAAGAGAAAGACAAAAACACACATCTTAGGTAGATTTGTATGGTTTCTTTTTCTTATTGCAAAAAAAGGGTTGTTTTTTTCGTTTCGTTTGTTTTGTTTATTTTTTCGTTTCGTTTCTAGAATTATCTTCGGCAGTTTCGTCATAGCATCATTAAGACAACCATTGATGTAAGTAGTTGAAAGAAAATTTTTGTTATGTTATATATATTTATTTCTATATATTTTCAGATATTAAATTAATTCATGTCGTCAATGTGGGAAAATTAAAATTGTTATATTTCGTTATTATAGTAAATTATTTTTAAAAGAATCACAAAAATATGTTTTATGATTTTCAGCAAATAAATTAACTAAATTACAATTTTTCTACAAATTTTTTGCGTTTTTTTTCAGTCTACTAAAATTCAGCAAAAAATTTATTAATTTTTACCAACGCTTTTTTATTTCTAATCTACTAAGTGTTAGCAAAACTTTTGCTGAATCTACAAATTTTGTTGCTAAAAATCAGCTCGCTGATTTTCAGCAAAAGATTTTGCTGACATTAGCAACTTTTTTGCTAGCATCCTCCTGACTAAAATTTGCTGACTCAGCAAAATTTTTTGCTGACTTTACAAACTTTTTTTTATGAGTGTAGTTATAATATTGGACAGCTAAAATAACACACATGTCTCCTCTACAACAGTAACAAGTTACATTAATATCTCAGAGTGTGCCTTGTGATAGATAACTTTAACGTTAGTTGGAACATTTTTCTTTAAGATTTCTTAATGGGAAGGCACTTATTGCGGATTATAAAACTTTTAATATAGTTTACCAGTTTTTTAAGATATGGGTGTAAAATCACCCAAAAGTTACCGTCCTATTAGTATGTTGAACTGCTTAGACAAAATTTTTGAAAAAGTAATTCTGCCTTAATGAGTTCACGGAACAAAATGGGATTCTAAGTAAAGATCAGTACGGTTTCAGAAAAGATCATTCTACAGTACACAAGATTAAAAGAATTGTAAATATGATAAGTACCAACAAAAATAATCGCAAAAGCACGGGTATAGTTTTTCTTGATATAGAGAAAGCTTTTGCTTCTATTTGGCACAATGGGGTTATTTTTAAACTTCAAAAATTTGGATATCTAGAAAAAATAAAAAAAAGTTTTCTGTCAGATAGAAACTTTATAGTCAACATAAATAACGAAAATTCGACTCAGAGATGTATTCCAGCAGGTGTACCACAGGGGTCCATTTTGTCCCCCTTACTTTATTCTATATATACCTCTGATTTGAAAGCACAAAGAAATCACTCAGCAGCACTTTATGCTGATGATACAGCTATAATAACGAGTGGCAAAGTATCAAACGCAATTGTTAAAAATATGAAAAAAGCCCTAACACATGCTGAAAAATATTTTAACAAATGGAAAATTAAGATAAACCAAGGAAAAACTCATTCAGCCATCTTTCCTTTCAACAAATCACCAAAAAGAATTCCTCGAATAAAGCTACATATCCAAGGGTCTGAAATCTCTTTACTTGATTCCATTAAATACTTAGGAATAATTTTTGATGAAAAATTGACGTTTAAACAGCATGTATTTTAAGCGTGTGGAAGAGCCATTTACCCTCTACTTAATCGAAAATCTAAGTAAAAATAAACTTTTATTATATAAGGTGGCGCAAAAGTAATCCTCCTATCAGAAAATGCTATACATAATAAATACATAATAAAAAAAAACCTCGGAAGGTTATTTTTGCGCCACCTTATATAAAATGTGCATAAGACCAATAATGACATATGGCTGCCAAGTATGGTCAACGAGATGTGCTAAAACTTATGTAAAAAAATTACAAGTCATTCAAAATACAAATTTAAAGATTATTTTTAACCTCCCTAGACTATACTCTACTGCACTCCTGCATATAAATTTCAAACAAGATATGTTAAAAACTGTGTTTAGTAATTCAACAACCAGATTCGAAGACAGGAACAGGTCTTCAAATTTTGATTTAATAAGAAATTTGCAAAATTAATTGGCTGCTTTCTACAATTTCTGAAGAGAAGATGTATGAAAGAGCTAATGACAAAATTTCTTAGACATTTCAAAAGGGTTTTCCCTATCTTTTTTCCTTAATATGGTTTATATTTCAAATTAGTTTTTCATTTACAAATAAAAATATGTCATGTACTTGTTGCAATACTTTTTAGTAAAATCTCAAATACTGTAGATATTAAATATAAGTATTTTTTAATTGTTATGATGATAGTATTAATAAATAAAAAAAATGTAGTTTTTGCTGTAAAAGAACTAATAACTTTTAATACTTAAAAAATGTTTTCTGGGAAACATTTAAGTAACATCTACAAAATATACCGATATATCTTTTTACATTTCACACTAAATATATGAGATTTTTATATACATATTTAACAAACTTAGTTATACTCTGACTGACTTTTAGCAAATAAAGCTAAAAAAAAGGTATGCAACTACAGCGTAGACTATGGAAAACACTATACAAGAGAGATACGGGAGAAAAAGAATAAATAAAACAAAAAAATAAATATAAACTCTAAGAATACAAATAAATAAGAAAATTTATGCTGACACTGGTTGACTTTATGGCGGTGACAATGTGTGTAACACACTAACTAATATGATATAAATAAACCAACACAAATTCGCACACACACACACATTTTTATCTTAAAAGAAAAAATAATATGTACATATATATATAAGAAAATATAAGCAATAAGAAATTATAGAATAAAAAGAAATTGTTACAATCACATTTGATGCAATAAGCTAAAAATTTCAAATAAACAAAAATAATACAGCATATTTCTAGGGGTGTAAGATTATTGTTAATTTGTAGCTTATATTAGGTTAACTAATATATACCATACTTGGGATTTTTTCCCAGTTATATTAGTTTTTTGTTTTTATATACATCGAGATTATTTTTATGTTATTTTCAATTTATAACGAGCTTTCAACCTCCGTATATTTACAAAAATAAAGCAAATCAAACATATTAGCTAGGTTGATACTAGTATTTCGATCTGGCTAAAGATCTCATCAGAACCCGAAGTTTTAGAAAAGTTAGAGCCTCCATAATAGGCAGAACTTTAACAAAAATTTTAACATCAAAATTTCATTAGCATTAGATCACTAATGCAAATGCCAAAAAATTTCATTGCCATTTAATTGCACTGAAATTGTTTGGCATTAGCATTTGTCCTACTAATGGGAATGAAATCACACTAATGTCTAAAAAATGAATTACAATTCAGCAAAAAAAAGCATATGTTTACATAAAAAAGTGGAGTGTAAATTGTTTTACATGGAAATGGAACGGAGATCGATAGGAATTGTATGTTTATTTGTATTACCACGTGAATAAGAAAAAAAAAATAAATAAATCATTTATAAATAAATGTTTTATAAAAATTGATCAATCGGCATCTGTCCCATTTATAATATAAGGGTATATTAATACTCTTATGGAGCAAAAATTTTGACCGTTTTGTCCTATCCCAGCAAAAAATAACCTGAATTTGGTAAGCAGTAACTACATTTGTATGCTTCCAAAATAGCGCTTCACCGCCTTGCCTACTACAAAGCAATTAGGGAAGGCATTCTGTAGTGCTTCCCAGAATGCCTTCTTTGAAGCAGTGGATAATGCTTAAAAGAAAGAAGCGCTTTAAAAGACACATACCAAGTGGGACATCGCGAACAAAAATCATGCCTTCTTTACTTGCTTTGAAAGCGCTTCATAATTAAATAATGCCTTCCGGAAGCGTTTCTGGTAAGCTGTATTTTTTGCTGGGATCTCGCATAGTTTCGGAGATACTGGCCATTTGAAAAAATCGCCATTTTATAAAATGCTTAGTATCTCGAAAATTAAGCGAGATATTGTAAAGTAGACAACATTTTTGCAAAACTCAACAGATTTACCACGTTCCGATAATAAGAATGTATTTAGTGCTCCGATTTCACTCGTTCCCCGTGTCATTCCATATTGTTTCACTTTGGACTAATGACTTTTATTATCGCACACCCTATGGCTGTTTTATAAAACAATTAATCTCTCGGTATCTTTTCCTGACATAGTAAATTTTTGTTGTCAGGGTTACTTTAAGCTCCTGTGCACCTTATCTGTCAATTGTAATTTGTTTCCTTTAATTACTAATGGTAATGAAATTTAAAATTATTGCCATTAATCAATGAAATCAAATCAATGAAATTATTATCATTACTTAAACAAACGCTAATGAAAATAATTTCATTACATTTTCATTGGTGAAATTATTTTTTCATCAATTAATTATTTTATTCAATTAATTAGTCCCATGCATGATATATACAATAAAACAAACTTTAATCAATTTTATAGTAATTAAATGTGCTAAAGTCCCAAAACTTATTTAACAAATTGTGAAAAGCAATCTGATGTAGGCGTGTCCCTATCCGGATTTCATTCCTGCCAAGGAAATCTTCAGGGGACTTTGTTATTAGAATTTCTAGAGATATTTGTTATATTAAATCACAAACTCAATGAGAATTTCTTGTCCTCGTCTAGGAGCGAGATTCAAAATTTAAAATATCAAAGAAAAACCAAAACAACAACAAAAAATTGTCACAATTGGCTTTGTCATCTTCCAAATACTACTCTGTTTTTTTGACAGACCTAGCAATGTAGTGACGTTTATTCAAGTAAATCAACAATAGAAAATCATATGTTTTCTATTAGTGTCAGTTACATTTAAATTTGCACAAGCACCTGCATATTTGTTATTTAAATTTATTTTCATCGGGATAAACATTAATTGCATTTATAGTAATTAAATGTGCTAAAGTCCCAAAACTTATTTAACAAATTGTGAAAAGCAATCTGATGTAGGCGTGTCCCTATCCGGATTTCATTCCTGCCAAGGAAATCTTCAGGGGACTTTGTTATTAGAATTTCTAGAGATATTTGTTATATTAAATCACAAACTCAATGAGAATTTCTTGTCCTCGTCTAGGAGCGAGATTCAAAATTTAAAATATCAAAGAAAAACCAAAACAACAACAAAAAATTGTCACAATTGGCTTTGTCATCTTCCAAATACTACTCTGTTTTTTTGACAGACCTAGCAATGTAGTGACGTTTATTCAAGTAAATCAACAATAGAAAATCATATGTTTTCTATTAGTGTCAGTTACATTTAAATTTGCACAAGCACCTGCATATTTGTTATTTAAATTTATTTTCATCGGGATAAACATTAATTGCATTTATAGTAATTAAATGTGCTAAAGTCCCAAAACTTATTTAACAAATTGTGAAAAGCAATCTGATGTAGGCGTGTCCCTATCCGGATTTCATTCCTGCCAAGGAAATCTTCAGGGGACTTTGTTATTAGAATTTCTAGAGATATTTGTTATATTAAATCACAAACTCAATGAGAATTTCTTGTCCTCGTCTAGGAGCGAGATTCAAAATTTAAAATATCAAAGAAAAACCAAAACAACAACAAAAAATTGTCACAATTGGCTTTGTCATCTTCCAAATACTACTCTGTTTTTTTGACAGACCTAGCAATGTAGTGACGTTTATTCAAGTAAATCAACAATAGAAAATCATATGTTTTCTATTAGTGTCAGTTACATTTAAATTTGCACAAGCACCTGCATATTTGTTATTTAAATTTATTTTCATCGGGATAAACATTAATTGCATTTATAGTAATTAAATGTGCTAAAGTCCCAAAACTTATTTAACAAATTGTGAAAAGCAATCTGATGTAGGCGTGTCCCTATCCGGATTTCATTCCTGCCAAGGAAATCTTCAGGGGACTTTGTTATTAGAATTTCTAGAGATATTTGTTATATTAAATCACAAACTCAATGAGAATTTCTTGTCCTCGTCTAGGAGCGAGATTCAAAATTTAAAATATCAAAGAAAAACCAAAACAACAACAAAAAATTGTCACAATTGGCTTTGTCATCTTCCAAATACTACTCTGTTTTTTTGACAGACCTAGCAATGTAGTGACGTTTATTCAAGTAAATCAACAATAGAAAATCATATGTTTTCTATTAGTGTCAGTTACATTTAAATTTGCACAAGCACCTGCATATTTGTTATTTAAATTTATTTTCATCGGGATAAACATTAATTGCATTTATAGTAATTAAATGTGCTAAAGTCCCAAAACTTATTTAACAAATTGTGAAAAGCAATCTGATGTAGGCGTGTCCCTATCCGGATTTCATTCCTGCCAAGGAAATCTTCAGGGGACTTTGTTATTAGAATTTCTAGAGATATTTGTTATATTAAATCACAAACTCAATGAGAATTTCTTGTCCTCGTCTAGGAGCGAGATTCAAAATTTAAAATATCAAAGAAAAACCAAAACAACAACAAAAAATTGTCACAATTGGCTTTGTCATCTTCCAAATACTACTCTGTTTTTTTGACAGACCTAGCAATGTAGTGACGTTTATTCAAGTAAATCAACAATAGAAAATCATATGTTTTCTATTAGTGTCAGTTACATTTAAATTTGCACAAGCACCTGCATATTTGTTATTTAAATTTATTTTCATCGGGATAAACATTAATTGCATTTATAGTAATTAAATGTGCTAAAGTCCCAAAACTTATTTAACAAATTGTGAAAAGCAATCTGATGTAGGCGTGTCCCTATCCGGATTTCATTCCTGCCAAGGAAATCTTCAGGGGACTTTGTTATTAGAATTTCTAGAGATATTTGTTATATTAAATCACAAACTCAATGAGAATTTCTTGTCCTCGTCTAGGAGCGAGATTCAAAATTTAAAATATCAAAGAAAAACCAAAACAACAACAAAAAATTGTCACAATTGGCTTTGTCATCTTCCAAATACTACTCTGTTTTTTTTGACAGACCTAGCAATGTAGTGACGTTTATTCAATAATATGTTTTGATGAACAAAATCAAAAAAAAATTGTGATTAATGATGTTAGTTTGATAACATTTTATTTTACATGTTGCTCGTAGACAAAAAAAATGTTAAACAAAATATAGTTAACAACAAGTTTAGTTGGTTTTGTTTACATAATTTATTATATTTTTTTGTAATTTGGTAAACAATCCACAAGTGTCATTAAAAAGATTTTTCTTAAACCAAATATTTTGCTGCCAAATAGATTCTGTGTTTTTAAAATATTCAGAGAGTTTGTTTGTTGGCACCGGTGTTTAATTTTAAACCACACTTTGTCAATAATGTTCCATTATATATTTGTGAAAAATTGCTTGCTTGTAATTCATGTTATAAAGTGACAATATTGGTTAAAGGAAAAATAATTTAAACATTTCACTTTTAAATTAAAATTAAATTAAAACAAAAAGTCAATTTTCGGTTTTTCATCATAAATTATGATGTGAGCAAGATTAATAGAGTTAAAGATCATTAGTTTTCTGTTAATAAATATATTAACAAAAAATGGCACACTTAAAAAAATAGGTTAGTAGAAAACTTAGTAAAACGTCTTGTAAATCAGGTATACTATTTTTCAGCAAATTTTTCAGCTAAAATTTGAGTTATACTTATTCAGCACTTAACTGTTTTGAACTAGTGTTTTACTAATATTTTACTAATGTGTTACTAATTTATTTTGCTAAAAAAATTGTGCTGATTAGCACATTATTAGTGTGGACGACAACCACATTGAAAGATATACGCAGAATGAATTAGATGTCGCGGCATGTCAAGATGTAGTAATGACGAGGAAAATGGTACTAAAAAGTACATCTGTTTTTTTATGCATAAAACAAAATTATTGATTGAAACAACTTAAATTTTGCGCTGTCACCGACGTGTGAAAGTAATTGTCTATTAAAAGACAAAATAAATTATTTAAATGTTATAAAGATTAAATGTGAATTTGTAAACTAAAAGTTCAAAGAGATTAATAATCTAGCGTCGTCAAATTGCAAACAAATATACAACAGGTAGACAGACTAAAGCGAAAGACAAAGGTAGATTTTTATGTTTCCTTTTTCTTATTGCAAAAAAAAGGGTTGTACATGTTATATTTTATTTTTTCGTTTCGTTTGTATAAAAGATAGCATCATTTAGACAGCCATTGATGTAAGTAGTTGAAGGATAATTTTGTTTATGTTATATATAATTATTTCTAGTTTTTTTAGATATTACATTAATTCATGTCGTCAATGTGGGAGTATGGACAGTTTTATGTTTTGTAACGTATTGTAAATTATTTTTAAAAGAATCAGAAAAATAAATTAACTAAAGTATAATGTTTCTACAAATTTTTTGAGTTTTTTTCAGTCTACTAATATTCAGCAAAAATATTATTACTTTTGAGCAAGGGTTTTTAAATTTCTAATCCACAAAGTTTTAGCAAAACTTTTGCTGAATCTACTAATTTTGTTGCTAAAAATCACCTCGCTGATTTTCAGCAAAAGATTTTGCTAACATTAGCATTTTTTTTTTGCAAGCAGTTATTAATAAAAAAAATGTCTTCATCTGATGTAATGCAGATTTTACCTACCGACTAGTCCCTTATATGTTTTATTTCGCGTCACCGAAATTGCTTAGAGAAGGAGAGGCTAAAGTGTTGATCTTCTGGGCTCCTCTGCTGCCCGTTTAACATTGGTTCTTTAAGGAATTTAACAAAGAACTAATGATAATGAACTCCAATAATCTCGCTCAGGCCTAAAATAATTTATATTTGAATAAAAAAAAATTGCCGCAAATTAGAAGTTATTACAAAAATATGTTTTCCAAAATCAGCCTATTTCAAATTGTTTACAGAAACTCCTTTCTCTCTACATCAATATATGTTGACATTTCATAGTCGTCTCCCAATGCACAGGCAGGTGGATGAATATATTGCAGCTATATTTCTATACATGATATTCTCGAAACGGTTAATATTTGTTATTTTTTTTTTTACTCATCGTTAGTTTGTCAGCACATGCTGCCGCTGCAATTCATCAATATCTTTTTATCAATTTTCACGGCACATTGATATACCACTGCCAGAAAACTGTTTGACAAAATCAAACAAAAAAATAAAAATAAAATGAAAAATAGCGATTGTGCATATATGCATGCATTTATTTGTTTCACATACAAAAACATATGCGAAAACGTATACATTTAAAGGATAATACAAGCTTGTTGTTGCTTATTTTTGAAGAACAACCTACAAACTTGCGTTTGTACAATATGCTCAAAATGTACTCTATTTGTTGGCGTTGTGGTGTAATGGTTAGCTCGTTGGACTGTCACACAGAAGGTTGCGGGTTCGATCCCCAGCTACGAAAACATAAATTTGCAAAAAAATACATATAAGAACTTTCGTTACCTTATACGTATCACAGCGCCATCCTTCGGTATTACCATAGCACTTAACCACACCTAATTGGATCTTTTTTTTTTTTTTTTTTTTTTAAAAAGAGAAGCAACACTCAGGAAATTCTTCCTATTAATTAATTTGTTGCTTTCTTTGGAAAGGGGATAGTGGAGAGATGAAAGGTGGTGAAAGATGAAGGGTTTCAAACATGGCAACACTGTAATTGCGCGAGTAGATAAGTCTTAGAGCAGTTGTTGCTCGCCACCTGATGTAGAGGTGGCGAATTTATTGAAGCTTTTTGTTTCATAGCCCTGATTCATTATTTTACTTCGGTGGGGTTAAGTGCTATGGGAACACCGAAGGTGGGCGCAGCGATACATATAAGTGATAGAAAACTCATACATATTATTTTTCTAAATTGATGTTGTCGTCACCGGGAATCGAACCCGGGACCATCTGTGTAATAGTCCAATGCGCTAATCATTACACCACAGCGCCCACATGGCATGTCAATACTTTTCTCACTACTGATGACAGCAGCTTACTCTCTGCATTACTTTATCACAAATAATAAGGGCATACTAATAACTAGTTATTGTTCCCATTATTTAAATACAAGAAATAATGCGTTACCCATAAGTACTTATTTATATCAATATTTAAAATAGAAAGCAATGTCCCGTGTAAAAAATATGAGATCCAACCAGATCTAACTAGATATGATTGAATCTAAATAGATATGATTGATTTTAATTAGTAATGGTGCCCGATCTGAATATACATGATAAGATAATGCATTTGCGACACACTTTATGCCCAGATCTGTTCATATCTGAAGAGATATGGAATATTGGCTAATCCGGCTATATTGGATCATATCTGGTGCAAAATATGTTGATATCTTAAAAGATTCCATAATTAACTTGTCCAGATCTGGTACCAGATCTAAGCCCTTTCGAAGGCTCCAAACACACAAAACGCAAATTTACACATTTTTGTTTTATGACATACAGGTTGAAATAACCAAAATTGAACCATTTTTAATCGTTGTTTTCTTCAAAACTACTTGACTAATAAAACTAAAATTTATGATTTAAGTAGGCTTTTAACTTCTCATTGCATTTCAATAAAAAAGATATTTTAGTTTTAATATAGTTTTGCAAAAAATGGCTTCAGAGCTTAATCGAAGAAAACTTATTCTGCACGAACATAATAAAAATTAAAGTGTTTGCATACGTTTGATATTAAAAAATTATTAAAAACTTTAATCAACGCTTGTCAATTGAAAGAAAGAGTGGAAGTGATAGTGAGCATGGCTCAAGGGATATAAAAGCACCGGAGAAGTTAATAAAAGCTTTTTAAATGGATCCTATCATTTTAACTCTAGCAGTTGCGAGTAAAATAAAGAAATTGCTAAATTTTGTTCAGAATATCAAAAAGCGTAATGGACTCAGGTATGTCCAGACAGGTATGCAAAACAAAATTTATCAGCAAAAACACGCAGTCGACGTCTTTACGAAAAACAATTAACAAAATATAATTGGGTGATATTGGATGATGAAACATATTGCTTTGCAAACTTCCGGTATATTGCAGGACAAGACGTTAACACAGCATGCAGTCGTGGGGATGCTCCAGATCAATCAGAATATTAAGTCCAAATTTCCAAAAAAAAAAAAAAATACCTGGTTTGGCAAGCAATTTGTTGTTGTGGGAGAAAATCAAGTCCTTTCTTTACAACTGGTACAATAAACTACAATACTACATACAGTAGAAGAACTACATACAGTAGAAGAACTACATACAGTAGAAGACTGCATACAGTAGAAGAATATTAGTCAGTTATAAAAGGAACTTTAAAGAAGACAGGAATGACAGTGTCAACTGTAGAAGAGTTCAAATTTAAATGGAATTTGGCATATATATACATATATAAACACTTTAACAAATTACTACTTTTGAGATGAACCCGAAACCGAATACCAAAAAAGGGAAACATTTGAAAGCATTGGTTTATTTCAGCTTGTCTTTGTCATCCAGGCATTATTAATCCCAAGGTTTTGAATAAACGTCTTAAAATAGGCTTTTTTAATAATTGAACTACAAGATTTTAAATATTATTGAATCTCTCCATATCTAAAAATATCAGATATGCCGAGATATGATCAGATGTAAATAGATCTCAAATTTGGTCCCATGTTTGAGATCTAATTAGTTCTGATCAGACATGCAATGAGATCTGTTTAGATCTGTTAAAAGAGATTTTACTAGATCAGTTCAGATCAGATCTTTTATGAAATTTTTTTTTAATTATTTTTTTTTTAACTTCTAGTAAGTACATATATAACCACTTATTTGTGATTTTTTTTTGCATGCTGGAATGTAATGACATTTTGTTGTGCAAGCAAGTCATTTATGTTTTTACATGTCGAGATAGCTCAGATGGTAGAGCGGTTGACTGACAATAATGTAGATTTTTCAAACACGTACTTTACAGTAAATTTATTGTTAAAACTCAAAAATATTTGCCTGCTCTCAAAGGAATTCCTTGCACTGTATTACAGACAATTGGACGTATAATAAATATTATGTTGATCATACGTTCTGAAGTTCTAATAGATTGTAGAATTATTTCTTCAAAGTAGAGCTAAATAAATCAAAACTTTTTTTAATTAAAAAAAAATATTGGCTTATATTTAGATGAATTGAAGGGCTTATTGTAAAAACTTAATAAGCCACATTTTATTTTTAGTTTATTAAGCAAGATTTGTATAAAATATTAATAATTGGATGTCTAGAAAAAAGCGAAAATCCATAAAACACTAAATGTGGCTTATCAAGTTTTTACAATAAGGTTTTCAATTGTATTATTACTCTAAATATTAAGAACTTGTTCTGATTTTTATATTATTTTTTAAAATTGTTCCTAAAAATCTAAATACTTTTTGATCAATACGTATTTGCAACGTTGTAATTTTTGTTTTCAGTTTGTTTTTAACAAACTGCTGCTACTATATAACTATAGGCAAGGATATCATATAGCCTATTGATGATGGTTGATGCAACATTCACTACTGGTGTTTTTTACTTAACTCCTTCGCTTGTATGATATTTTTGTTATTGCAATATTTTTCTGTTGCTTTTTTTTCAGCATTGATTTTGAATTTTATGTGGTTTTGATGTGTGTTCTATAAAATGTGCCTTTTGGTACCACAACTATATGGCTAGTGTTTATTTTTTTTTTTTCAGTCTGTGTTTATTGTTATAAAAATCTCTATAAACCCCTCCCTATATATTTTCTACTCCTTCTTCGCCTAACACTTGTTCTTTTTCAAAACTTGCCCACACACTCCAACTACATTTTTATGTACGTTGTGTCTCTTGGGAATATGAATTGCGACAGTAATTCAATTTTAACAATTTTTCAACTGTTATTGACGTGACGGTGATTTGTTACCATTTCAATGAGTTTTTCTCTATGTGTGTATTTTCCAGCTTCTGTATGTTCGTCGATTTGTATATGCATTTAAGGCCGATATTTTCCAGTGTTTTTTTTTTTCATCTCAGTTACTCTGTTTTTTCATTGGTATTGCCAATATTTACTTACGAGTGTTTGTGTTTGATGCCTGATAAACATGGCATGAAAAAAAAAATAAGGAAATATATTGAGAGTTTTACGGCTATCCCGATCAAAAAAAAGTTATATCTCAAATACAAAATCAAATCTCATTTGATGTATATCGATATTTATTCTTATCCAAGTTTATCTCAAAATTGGGGTTTCAAGTAATATTTGATTAGATCCCTCAAATAGATTACTGAACTAAATTAGATCAACAATTTATTTCAAAATAAAAGGATCCAATAATATGAAGTTTACTCCTTAAATCGCTAAGACCGTCTACAGACCGTCATCACTTAAATCCAATTACAGTCAAAGTTAAAATTTTCCAGTGGTTTAAGGGTTAAGATCCTGATAGATCCCAAAATATAGCATGGGATTAATTTAGATCTAACTAAATCCAAAAAGATAGGTACTTTTTGGTAAATCAAATAAGATATTTTAAGATTAAACTGGATTTGCTTAAATCCCACAACATAAAAAAGTTAAAGAAAAATAATTTAGACATCTGGCGCATATCAACCATTAATTTTGATAGTGGTATGAGTCCATTTTCAAAATAAGTGATATAATGATGTGGTTCTATAATATTCAATGCCTTCTATTTACTGGAAATTTTTAATTCGTCAAAACTTAAAAAATCTCTGAAATTTTAGCGGAATTCTTGTATTGTGAGTTATTTTATAATATATCATAAAAGTATTGCCTGCATATTAGAAGCATCCCAGTAAAAAGCAGGTTAGTAAGGGAGTAAACCAAAAAAAAAAAAAAAATCCCTTACAAACCTACTTACATATGCCATGATTTTTGTATAGCGTATTCCCACTTGAAAGCATTACTCTGGGCTTTAGCGTTTATAAAAAGCTGTGATTTCATGGCTTTCAGTAAAATCATATTTCATGTCTACATTATTTCGATTAAAAGTAATGAGATGTATATTATGTAATTTATTTTACTAAAATTCTACTGATATTTATTTGTTGTTGTTAAAATTTAAGACATATTAATATAATAATAGTATTTGTTTTCCGCATCACGTGCTAGCTCTTCAGAAAGTTAAATGACTAATTATTTTTTATAACATACTCGAAAACACCAGCCCCACAATCGCAAATCTCTCGGGAAAACTGGTACAGATAGTTTAAAATCTAAGATATGAAACTTTCTGCATTACAACCTGCATCCTTGTAAAGGAAAACAGTAAGCTCAACATTTTTTTTTTTTTTGTTTATTATTATACGAAAATTATTCGTTTCTTTTGCTGCTTCTTAGTATGACGTAATAGGAATCACTTAAATCCGCGCATTTGTTTTCTCTCGCTGCTAAAAACACGAAAATTTTCACTGAGATTGATCTGCTGTCGAAATTTTTCTAGCACGTATCATTTTTCCGAAATTCGCAATTTCGTTTCTATCTTCCAAATGCGGGTTTCTGAAGCAAATTTGAAAATAAGCAGATTACGTTCTATGCACGTAAACTAATCATGTAAAAAACCCGCCGATTTTTCAATTTCTTAAAAAATTTACAAAAAAACTAAGAAAACTAGTAAGTTTATGTACAACAACTTTTGAAAAGTTTTTATTTTGAAATTGGTATGAGTCTCTTTAATAGTGAATATATACATGGATTTTTCGAAATAAATATAGTTATGCATGGGGTTATATATAACAATATATAATTATATCTTTTACACAAAGAAAATATTAATGATGTTGGCCCATACATATATCTCAAACTAAATTGTTAAACTTGTGTCATATATGGAATCTTGCTTCATTTAATGTCACTGGGGCAAGTTTTTTTATGGCATTATTTGCATTTTATGGCATTATTTGAAGTATTTTCAATTATTTAGTTATTAAAAGCCAATTTTACAATTTTTTTTAGACTTTTCCTTAAAAAAAATAAATAAACTATAAACAATTCTGTATACAGTAAATTTCAAAAAATTTATTTTTTTAAATGTTTGTAAAGGGTGTTTTTTATACAGGTATAGAACTTGAAGTTGACAACACTTTTTTAACTGGCGGCCATTTTTTCAGCTGTCAAGTGATTTATGTTTAGTTTGGTTTGGCATTTCAATATGAATAGACTGACGCCTGATCAACACTTCCAAATTGTTGCAAATTTATTTTGAAAATCATGTTTAGCTATCAACATGATTTTTCGAATTCTGTTTAGCTATGAAACTCACTTTTAGTTAAATGGATACGTCAATTAACAAAACTGACGTATTTGGAGTGATGATAATCCTCAAGTGTATGTTGAGACACCATTACATCCAGAAACACTAAATGTTTGGTGTGCGCTATGGGCTGGTGGAATCATTGGTCACTACTTCTTTAAAAATGATGCTGGTCAGAACGTTACAGTCAATGGTGACCACTATAGAGCCATGATTACTGACTTTTTCGTTCAGCAACTTAACAACCATGATGTGCAGAAACTGTGGTTTCAACAAGGCGGCGCAACATGTCACACAGCTAATGCCACAATTGATTTATTGAAAGAAACGTTTCGTAACCGCATAGTTTCACGTTTCGGACCCTTGAATTGGCCTTCAAGAACGTGCGATTTAACGCCGTTGGACTATTTTCTGTGGGGATATGTGAAGTAGCTAGTCTACACCCATAAGCCCGAAACGATTGACCATTTGGATGACAACATTCGCAGCGTTATTGCCAACATATGGTCACAAACGTTGGAAAAAGTCATCAAAAATTGGACCTCCAGACTAGAATACGTCCGAGCCAGCCGTGGCATTCATATGCCAGAAGTCATACTTAAATTATAATATTAGAAGATTACCTTTCGAATAAAGTAAATTTCATGTCAATTTAAAAAATTCATCTTTGTTTATATCTCTATAAAGAACACTCTTTATAAGTTAAATTTTGAAAAATTTTCTTTTAATGCAAATAAACTATTAACCTTTTAAAATCATACTAAAGCAGTATAACTGTAAATTCCTTTATTATTGCTTTTTACTCTAAAAATAAAAAAAAAAATATTTGTAATTGAGATGCGATTTTTGCTTTTTTCGTGTCAATTTGGATGTTTTTTCGTGCCATTTTGCGTTGTCAATTCAAACTTGCCCTGATGATCCCATATTATAATATATTTTAAAATGAAAAACCATAAGGCCATACAGACAGACATATTTTTACTCGGGATATCAGAAAAAAACTATATGTTTTAATTAAATTTTGTTGAAATGAAATATAGTATTTGTTGTTGGTTTAAATATTTATTGGGAAAACAAAATATTACAGTTTTTAAAAATTAATTTATCATATTTTTATTGAGAAAAAATTAAACGATAGGAAGAGAATGACAGGATAAATTTAAAAAAAATTGGTTATATTACGACAATTTTTCTGCATAAAAGTTATAAGACTAGAAGTGATATAAATATTTAAAAATCAATTTTCACCTAAATTAGATTTTAAGTTTAAATCTTAAAAAAAAAATTGTTTTCGTTCAATATTTCAGCTTTTAAAAACATTCATTTTATTTAGAATGTTTTTTAACCCCCCCATAATCTTGATGTTTGTTTCATACCATTAAGTTTGTAACTAAAATACATACAAATAAATGCAAAGAACTCTCTAGGGATTTAGTTTTACCTTTTTACAAAAAACAAAAACAACAACAATATTTTTAAAATAAATAATACAAGTCCGTTTATATGAGCTTTCAAAAGTTCTAAAGTATGAGTGACGTTTATGATTAAGTCTTTGTGTCCAAAAATTTACAAAAAACATAAAACATGAAAATCTTATTTAGAGCCTTAATTTATAAAAACAAAACATCGGGTGGAAAAATAAGCATTGGCAAAAAAGTTTTGCATTGCCAGAACCTTGAAATCTTTAGTGTTTCAGCATAGCGCCAACGCACTATGTGCAGGGTTTGGGCAAGACTTTTTTTCCTAGAAGAAAGTTATCATACCGGAATCCGCAGAATGGGCTTTGGATATGTTGTAGAGTAACAATGAAAGTGACACAAATTTTTTTGCTGCCCGATCTCACGTTTAAGGGTAAAAAGTGTTGTGAAAAATTTAAATATTTTTGTATGAAAACAAATCTGAAATTTACGCAAGTTATATTTATTTGAACACACGATTAAGGTAAGGTACTCAAGGAAACAAAAATTTGTATATTCATATTGTCTTTATCGTGGTGCCAAAGTGCCCACATTTCTGTATAATTTAAAACAAGGAGTGGAGGAAAGCTCTTTGGAAAAGTAGCATAAAAAAGGAACGCTTAAAAATAAAGCAAAAAGCTCAGACACGCACTCGACTAAATTAAATTTTGCATTATTAAACATCAGTTTTTATGTTACTTAAAAGCTTTAAGTTAAAATTTATTTATTTTTAACAACAATAATACCTGTAAGTTTTATGTACCAGTAAATGTGTCTTCAAAAAAGCTTTCATTTGTTACCAAATTTGTTTTCTTTATGAGGACAGTTTTTTACCACACTTAATATCCCCTAAACATATGAGGGGGCAGCAAAAAAATACGTGTCCCTTTATTTATTCACTTCAATTGTAAGTACTTGCCATTACCAAATATGCACTTATATAACCAATTATATGGTAATGCTTTTTTATACTGGGTAGAACATGGAAAGTTTCACGTTGAAAAGTCTTGACCTAAAGAATTGATGACCGTTTAAAAGTCGAAAAATTAAAAAAAAAAATACTTGAAACTTACAATACTTTTTTCATTAATCTTCTATTTTTGTTCATTGATTTAAATTTTTAGCTTTAAATCAATACAAAATGGAGTCACTACACATGAGGGATACATTCACCACAAAAGTAATTTCCATACTGCAGCTTAATGAAAAGTTGAATGGTGGTTTACTAGTGAAAACAAATTTCTCGATTTTTAGGGTTTTTACATCGTTTAATGGAACTGAACTTTGTGTTATGTTAAACAGTTTGAGATATACCAAGTTGATGTTCATAACGGGATACGAATATCATAAACTTATAAGAAATTGGCGGATTTTGTTTTTAACTTATGTTTTTACGTCTGACATTCGCAGTTTCATTCATAGAAATAAGCCCGTAAAAATAGCAAAAAATTCTACAAAAAATTTGTTAAAAATGAGCTTGCAGAAAAAACTGCTAACATTAGCAGATGTTTTTACTAAATATTCATAGAAATAAGCATGTAAAAATAGCAAAAAAAAGCTACTAAAAATTTGTTAAAAATGAGATTGCAGAAAAAAATGCTAAAATTTGCAAACTTTTTTACTAAATATTAGTAATATAAGAATTGGAAACATACATCTGTTGAATTTACAAATATTTAGTTATATTTGAGCTAAATTTTAATTATTTGAAAGCAACAAACTATTCTGCTAATATCAGCATAAACATTTACTAAATAATAGTACACAAAAAAATCATCAAAAAATTTAGAATTTTAAAAATTTGCTGAGATATTGTATACTTGAATTACAAGACGTTTTACTAACTTTTCAACTAACTTATGTTTTTGAGTGTTCCTTAAAATGGTTGTACGGTTGTTTCCCAAGTTTTATAGAAAAGTTTTCCTCTACAAGATGTTTTATTTCTTCTTACGCACATGTGAAGAGTAAATTTTCGTCTATCATGTCTGTAATTGCTAAGAATGCGTTGTAGTACCTTGAACGTAAAAAGTTCATACTTTTTAAAAATTCGATGTAAATACTTTTTGCAGTACACTATAACATTATTCCAACATGATACTTTCACAGTTGCAAACTTTTTATATTCTGTAGGTATTAAAAATGTGAACAAAAACGTCAGTAATTACTGACTGACAATTCAATTATAATTGAGTTTTCGGGATAAACAAATTTTAAATCCCTAGAGGCCCAATATCAAATTCGGAAGACCCCTTAATTTAAATCACGATCTCTCTTGGAATGAGCAATATGTCTTTTACACAAATAAATTCACATTCATCTAAAAACATTGGATAGTTCTTTTTTTGTTTTTAAAGAGGAGCACCACTCAGAAAATTCTTCCTATTTATTAATGTGTTGCTTTCTTTGGAAATGGGCAAGTGGAGAGATAAAAGGCGGTGAAGGATGAAGGGTTTCAAACATGGCAACACTGTAATTGCTCGAGATAAGTCTTAGAACAGTTGTTGCTCGCCACCTGATGTAGAGTTGGCGAATTTATTGAAGCTTTTTGTTTCATAGCCCTGATTCATTATTTTACTTCGGTAGAACACCGAAAGCGGGCGCTGCTATACATATGAGGGATAGAAAACTCATATATATAATTTTTCTAAATATATGTTGTCGTCACCGGGAATCGAACCCGCGACATCTGTGTAAGAGTCCAAAGCGCTAACCATTACACCACAACGCCCAACAAAATTAAAATTTTTTTTTATTTTATCTGTAACAAAAAACGAAAAACAGTTCTCGTTAATTTTGCTCACGTTATAGAGCTTCCAGACTTTGTTCACGTTTCAGAGTAGACTGTATAAAAATAAAGTTGTTCACGATTCCGAGTTGGTCACACTTCCGGGTGTTCGCATTATCGTGAGTGCACTGTATTTCTAATATTGATTGCCCACTAAAATTCTGGATTTTAATACTTTTTTTTATTAAATTTTAAATTTAATGAAAAAATTATGTTTTTGATTTAAACACAATATTTTATGTAACGTTTCTTTAAACATCTATTTTAAATGTTCCTTGGTACGACACGTTATCCGCTCGAGTAATGAAGACTTAGAACAGAAAAAAAGTTTTGGGTTGTACTTTGAAACAATTCCTAATATTGTTTTTTCAGTCGAAAATTTGATTATAATAATTTTAATAATTAATGTTTTAATTGGACGACAAAAATATATTAATGATTACAATCCACGATATTTTTACTACTTTATATATCGTTTTAAGGTACGAACTACAACTTTGGTTGTAACAACTTTATAAATTTTTAAATATTCGCGATTCTTCAGCTATTATTAAAAACATTGAATTTTTTTAAGCAGAAGATCTATCTGTTCCAAAAATAATCATATTTTATTTTAAGAAATCAGGATTTTGCATTTACCAAAGAGATAATTGTTTCAAGGCAAAACGCATTTCATTATTTAATTTTTTTTTTTTGATTTTTCAAAAAATTAATTTTGAGTTTTTTATTTTATTAATTAATTATCATATAATTACAAATTATATACTATTACCCTAACCGAGCACTAGCTACTATGGGCTTCGGAGCGTTGTAGCGAAAACAGATTAGTGCCTCTGGTGTGAATCGAACCCACGACCCCCGCACTGACAAGTCAGCACGCTACCAACTAGCCTACCGGGGCGCACTGAGTTTTTTTATATTTTTTATTATTGTACCAAACTAAAATGGTATATTCTATTTAATTAGGACATAAAAAATTCCTTACTGAGCTACATATATCAAAAAAATTAAAAATTTAGATATTAATTTAGATCATTCATAAAACACATAATTCTTTTTCAAATTCGAGTATCTTGGGATTTATTCATATTCGTCTGAAAACATTCGTCTGTGCCATAAAATGTCATTGCTGCGGCCAAAGGATCATAGAGTTAAAATGAATATTTTAAAGGCGTAATGTGCTATAAAGTGCTATAAATCAAATATTCTTTATATACACCATATTGGCTACAGACAATTTCTACATGGGTTATTTTATTTGAAAAACATTTTAAGATTTTTGTAGGTTGTTTAACAAATATGGTCTTTATTATGTTACAAATTTCTTTTTTTGAAATGTTTACTTATAAAAAGTTTTCTTTTGTGTTTTAGTTTTGTCGTATTTTTGTAATGGACTTGTAAATATATAAAGTTTGTTGAAAATCCTTGAAAGTCTAAAGTATTTACAATTTAAGTTTTTTTTCCTGCGAAAAAGGAGGCCACAAATAAAATCAGTTTATTTTCAAATCTTATAAATGAAACAAATGGAAATTTGTGTTTTAACTTTTAACACCCCAACCGCCCATTAATTTCTTACAAAAAAAAAGCAAATTTTTTACCTGTAGCCATATGTCAAAAACATAAATAGAATAATTTTACCTGAAATCAGTGGCTGCTCTTAATTAATATTGTAGAAGGTCGATTTTCAAATATTTTCAATTTGAGCAAACAAAACAGGATTTTCACTCTCCTGAACACTTGTACACTCAAAAAAATAAGTTAGTAGAAAAGTTCGTAAACGTCTTTTCAGCTAATTTTTTGCTAAAATTATGTTTTATGCTAAAATTTTAATTATACTTATTCAGCACTTAACTGTTTTGAACTAATGTTCTACTAATATTTTACTAATGTTTTACTAATTTATTTTGCTAAAAAAATTATGTTGATAAGTGTGAACGACAATCAGATTGAAAGATATAAGCAGAATGAATCAGATGTCGCGGCATGTCAAGATGTAGTAGATACTCTCTGAGCACTCTCCGATTTAGATGAATATTGGACCAAACTCAAATATAAAGATTTAATGTTGACATTAATAAATGAATTAAACTTTTTTAATTCTCTAAAAAATCTTCAGTTTGCTACACTCAAAGGAATAAACATTTAAAAATAGAAAGAACTGCTAAATTTATCAGATTTTGTTATTATTAAAAGAAGAACAGCAAAAATAAATCTGTTAGCTTAACAACATTTTAGTTATAATCGATGTGCATTTTAGTTAATTGAAAATAGCAGTGTACTCTGCAAAATTAGCAAAAACTTTTACTAAATATTTGTAGACTCAAAATAGCAAACAAAAACTGTAATAATAACAACAATTTTGCTATATTTACCTAAAATTTAGTAGAATCCAAATAACGGTTTATGTTGCTAAAATCAGCAGAAATTTTTGCTAAGAAATTGTAGATTACTGATTTCATAAGGGCAGATTTTTATTTGCATTAAAAAAAAACTTTAAAAATTTCACATTTTTGAATGATTATTTGTTTACTAATGTTTAGTAACTGTTTTTGCTGATTATTTTGTTACTTTCAATTTGCTAAAACTTAGCTCAAATATAACTAAATATTTGTAAATTCAACAGATCTTTTTTTGCTATTCTTATATTACTAATATTTGGTACAAAAATCTGGTAATTTTAGCAGTTTCTTTGTGTAGGGTCACGTTTAACTAATTTTTAGTAGCTTTGTTAGCTACTTTTACAGGTTTATTTCTATGAGTGTATAGTTAAAGAAATATTTGTAAAACTTTTTGTAGGAGATTTAGATATTTTAATAAGCTTATTTTGTATTTTTTTTATTTAAAAATTTAAAATTTTATATTTCCAGCATTTTTGAGCATCACTTCCCTGTTTTTTTAATAATGCAGGAAATACCGATCCAATTTGGTTGGGAAAACTACTGTTTTGAAACTTAAAAGCCTTTTATATATAAATTTCATAAAGTAATTTCAATCAGTTAAAAAACCATAATTTTTATAAAAATTGTTTCCAAATGGTTGAGGTTTGTTGAGCTTAAAAGAAGATTTTACATTTTTATAGCATTTTGTAAGTATTAAAAATAACCTTATTGGATTAAGGGTCGTTAAAAAAATTGAATTAAATGTTTACGCAAGTACTAACATATGGTAAGTTAAGTTAAAACAAGAGCATATCATACCTTTAAGGGCATTATCTAAGATAAAATTTAATGTACACGTTAACTCTAGGATAAAATCAAAATAATAACAATAATTTTTAGAGCTTTTTTTTTTGTTCAGGCTTAAAGACAACCATTAAAATAATCAAAAAAAAAAATTGTATAACACATATGATACCCATAAGGTGATATCTATTATATACCGACCACAAATGAAAATCCTATTCAATAAATAATGAAGATGTTTTCTTAAGAAAAAAACGAAAATCTAAGAAAAAAAAAGGGAAGTTTAAGGGAAGTAATAAATATATAAGGTTTTGTTAACGATAATTGAAAAAGGTAATCTAGTTTTACGCGTGCTTCTTTTTTTTCATTTTCTTTGCATTTTCATATAATAAAAAACTCTTTAAGTTTTAGGAGTTTCTTTAAATTCACTTTATTTTTTTTTGGCTGTTGCTTTCCAAAATCCAAATGTTTCTGGCTATGAAAAATATTAGAATAGTCCAAAAAAGATGAAAGTTAGATTTTGCCCTTTCCCTAGTGTTGCCCATACTAATTTATGTCTAAATACTCTATGTGTCGAGTTTCATCTAAATTCGTTAACACTTAGAGGTACGCAGAAGAAGTTAGATTTTAAGAATAAGTAATTTGTCTCTTGAAGAAATTCTCACAAATTTAGAGTTGACTTTAAATTGAATTCTTTCTTAAGCTACGTAATGTACCTTAACACAAATTTACAATTTTGAATAAATTAATGTCCAGAAAAGGAATATAAATTCGTAATTCAAAAAAATTTAATAAGTTATTAGCGTTTTTTTTTTTTTTTATTTTTTGTTAAAATTATAAAATTTGCTGAAAAAATTTCTCAAATTTGATCCTAATTTTTATAAAATTTAGGAATCAGCAATCGAAATTGAAAACAAAAATCAGAAGATTTTTTAATTAGATTTTTTGTAGTATTTTTCTAATTATCTGAAAACGATGTCCTTGAAAAATTTAACTTCACAGGAAAAAATTACACATTCCAAAAAGAAGGTGATGCCCACACTTGCTTACATATCTCATTGCCAAATTTAGTAACTGCAATACCAAACTGATTCCAACGATAGAGTCAAAAAAGCAAGTAGTATTGTAATCAATTCTTTAAATTTAAACCAGAAAGCATGAACTCAATAACAAAGTAATTATTTACTTAAAAGAAAATAACAATGTTATTAACTTATATGTATAACTTTTTGTACTCAAGAAGTAATCATATACTTTTTCTTAATAAAAGGACGTTATTGGAAGTAGTTCCTATTTTTTTTTGAAAAATTTATTTATTTATTTTTTTTTGAAAAATTTATATTTTCGTGGTTTATAGCTCCAAAATTATGACAAACCCATGTTATCATAACAATTCGATGTTTCCGTATGAGTTTTGATCGTTATATTTGAGTGACCTAGGAGAATCACGTGTGAGTAAAAGTTGAATTTACTTATGGAACTACTTCTTTTTTTAAATGTAAGAACTTCTTATTTTTTCTAGGGAACTATTTATTTATTTTTTTTTTGTGTAAGTACTTCGTAGTTTTACAATGGAACTATTTCTTTATTAAAAAATGTATGTAGTTCTTCAAAATATAAAGTAAATAGTTCTTCGGTAAAAAAAATAATAAATTCTAAAGAATCAATTATTTTAGTCTCACGCCCTGTTAAAAGAATCGAGTAGGTAATCTAGTAAGGAATGCGTTCTGCCCAAAATGCTTGATTACAAACCCGCTTACCTTTTTGGAAATTTTTTGCTGGGTTGCTATAGTTTTGCAATCTTCTTACCAAGGACTTTCATCATATATGTTTTTGTTTTTCATTTTAGAAAGGATAACAGATATATCTTCACAGTTGAATTTAAATTTTGACTTTTTTTGGTATTTCGCTAAAAATATAAATTTTTTAACACAAATCTTATCCAACATAAAATTACATTGCACAGAAATATTTTCATGCAAAAAATAAATTTTCACAGAGATTATATATGAAAACGGTTTGTTCAAAGTTGAACACTTTTATGTATAAAATTTTCGAATTCCGCTACTTCCGATTTAAATTTGGATTACATATTTGTAAAGGGTCTGCCATCTAACGTTTTTTTTTTTCAACTAGTGCTTATTTCGTGAATGGTAACAATTAGCTCATGTCTGATTTGACAGATGATTAATTTTATCCTTCCGCTGAACGAATATGGTCCGTATGTTCGTTATCTTGTGAAAAAAGTGAAAGAAACTGGCATCCTCATCGAGAAACCAAAGCGTGAAAAGCCAAAAACAGTGCGTACACCCTAGAATATTGCTGCTGTGGCAGAAAGTGTGCGAGAAGCGCCATCAACATCAAGTCACCGTCGTTCTCAACAATTGAACATTTCGGAGACATCATTGAGACGAATTTTGCATAAAGACCTTGGTATGACGCCATACAAAGTCCAATTGGTTCAGGAGTTCAAACAAAAAAAAAAGTTATTTGGCGGACCCTTTAATTTACGTCCAAAAATATACTAGATTTAATGTGTCTCAATCATAATAATTATTTTAAATTTTTTCAAATTTGTTTGTATTTTTAAATTCAAATAAAATAATAAAACAAGTACAACTTGGAAACTTCAATTTCGATCTGCGACTTCTAAACAAAACTTTTTTTTTATGGCAGACCATATTAATTTTCTCTACCGTAAAGTTTTTGTAAGCGTCATATAACGACAATCGTAATTCATTTAATTATAATTAGTTATTGAAGAATTTTTTTAGTAAGATTTTTACATGAAGAAGAAAACATTTTTATTGAAAAATTTAACGGACACAAACGATATGCTAGACTGCCGCAATTTCGTACCCTCCAATGACTCGGCAGTGGTGTATTTATGTGCCAATTGATTAGAGTATTTTATATTGTTAAATTGCTCTATATGAATACTTTTTACTTTGTGCCATAGTGAGTTTCAAACCCACATCCATACATCAGGCTATGTATGACTCGTAGCATCACATCTTAGCGAGTTGAGCCACGGTCGACACAGCGATCTTTAGTTTTGTCAATCACAGTATTGTTTTTATCAGAAAAGACAGCATTAACTAATACCTATGAACTGTTTTATTTTACAACTAGAATGCTTCGTATTTTTAATCCTATTGTTATCTCTTTTTCACAAGCAATTATCACATTATTACACGTAAAGAAAAAATATGGTTGCAATATGATTGCGGCCACAAAACTAAGTTTCCTACAGCCATAAATGGTTGTTTCAATTAAATTATTGTTGTATCAACAACAATAATATTGTTGCTTTCATCATGTTCTAGTAAAAATGTCTCTTTCTTTTCAGTTATCATATTATTGTATTGTCTACAATCATAATATAGCATTTATTATCATATTCCTCTATGTAACTACAGCCATATTATAGTTGCGCCAACTATAAGATGATCAGTCGGTTTTTTTTATAAGCGTCTTCGCTCTTTTCGTTTCATTCGTGTTTGAGATTTTGTGAAAAGAAGTTGTGAGAAACAGTCAGCCACAATAAATTAAACAAAAAGACATTAAAAATATACAAACACGTAGTGGTGTTAATTGTAATGCTGATTTGTTTTACGGAAGAAGAACTAAGTTTGTAGTCTCAACCCGGTCTACCCTGGAAGTATAGGCAAACTTTTAATTGTTTCAAATTACTTAAAAAAATATTGTTAAAGAAAAAAACATGAAAAAAAAATTTAAACAAAATGCACGGGCTTTTAAGTCTGTAGTACGAAATAATCATAATATGTTTGCAATAATCATAATATGGTAATAAATGATGACGAAATACTTGTCCATGATCATACTATGATAACTAGGACTATACTATGGTTATAATGCAATTGTTATGATTTCTGCAAACATGGTTTGATCATTATAAATGTATTGTGAAATTGTATTGTTAATAATATTTTTATGCGTGATTTATGCTGTAAACAGATGTATAGCTTGTAGAACTGACAGAATATTTCACAAAGCTTATGCTTCAGCGCAAAGACAATTGGATTACTTAAATTATTTTAAACCTAAGTTTATTTAAATGTGTGACTTATTAAATAAATATACTGTTAAAAAACATGCATATCTTTTTACTCCAGCTTCCAAAGAATGCTGGGAGAATTCTGTAAGGCTCATATTATGATAGTTCATAAAAATGTCCAGAACCATTATATGACAATATTGGAATCTATTTGAAACCATAATATGGAAATCTAATTATCATATTATGATAAAGAAGAAGATAAAAGTATGGTTGCCACAACTAAAGTAACATGGTTGTCGCAATCATATTTCCAAAATTGTACGATGCTCTTCGAATATGGTTACCTCAACCATGTTTTTTCTTTGCGTGTATGTGCTTTATGTACATTCAATAGTTGAATACCAGGTGTATGTTAGAGATAGAGACGTTATTTTCATAATGACATATTTTAAGCGTTGTGAAGCAAGCGAATTCCATTTTTTTTTTTTGACCACCTTAATGAAAAATATTCCATTTTTTTTGTTGTTTTTTGAATGTCTTATATAAATAACATTTTGTTTTGAAAACAATATGAAAATGACGTATTACTTTTTATATGTTTGTTAAACTTACACTTACATACATCATTTCGGCTTTAAATTTTAACCTTTTTTTTCCTTGTCGTTTATGGCATTCACTTTAGGAAAGGGCAAATGTTTTATAGTATTATTGGCATATTACTCATGTTAGTGACATTTAGTATTATTACGTTACCAAAAAAATATCAAAAAACCGGAAAATGAATGCAAAATATATATTGAATTTAGCAACAGGCTGACAAAGGCGAAGAAATCATATAAAAGGGTTGTTTAGTTAAGACCCCTTCTACAAAGAAAAATTCAAGTAAAAGCTTAAAAGAAATCGACAAAAAATATTTATAAAGCATAACGCAAACTTAAAATGACTGTTTGTTTTTAAAATTGCTAAAAGATTTTAAGGATTTCATGATATTTACAATTCTCTAGAGATTGAATATTAACATTTCTGGGTTTTTCATCCAATAAAAGAACAATTCCATAGTAAGGCATGGAAAAGTAGAAACAATTTTATAGGCTTATGTTATGTAGTTTTTTTTTTGCAAACACACAGTGACTTTTAAAGGATTATAAATGATGTTCATATAAAAAGGAACATAACTGATTGAAATATTGACAAATGAAAATATAAAAGTATTAAAAAACTTATAAAAAATTTTGTGACAAAACAGTGCAAGAATATCGTAAGACTTCGTCAAAAATCTACATTATTTGAGATTGTAATGTGCTTTTAAATATCTATTTATAAATTTTTAGTTATCGAATTTTGTTCTATTGCATTGTAAGGACCAAATCGTACTATGGTCATCCTTGATCGAACATCGATTTGTAATATTAAAATTCATCTAAAAATTTTCTATTAAAAATTGGTTGGTTTTTCATAAGAAAAACCACCCAAAAATTTCTTTTACATTGGTCGATTTCTCATATGAAAATTTTTGCATTTTATATAAAAATATTTAAGTGGTTTTTCACCCAAATATTTAAAAAAAAAAATTATAAAAAATTGAGTGATTTTTCATACGAAAAATCAATTTCTTATGAAAATTTCTCATAAAAATTTGCAAAATTTTTTATATCTCATTTAAAATTGGGCGATTTTCCATATGAAAATTTCTTATAAAAATCACCCACAAGTTTCGTATACAAAATTTTTACAACATTTTTTTCACAAAATGACTTATACATATGATGAATCATACAATTTTATACAAAATTAGGCGATATTTCATATGAAAAAATACCCAAAAATTTCTTTCCCAAAAAATTGCACGATTTTTCGTATGAAAAATAGCCCAAAAAATTCTTATACAAAATTGGGAAATTTTTTACATGAAAAAATATCCCGAAAATTTTACAGAATTGGGCGATTTTTCATATGAAACATCACCCAAAAATTTGGGCAATTTTTTATTTTATCACACAAAAATTTCAAATATTTATAGATACTCGTATGAAAAATCACCCAAAAAAATTTTTTTAAAAACAAAACTCATTTCTGAGCTGTCATTTTGGCTATATTAAAATAGGTAAACATTTTGATTTTAATGTTCACATTCGGCTGAAAGCCTTTGTTTAAGTAATAAAATTTCATTGCTGTGGCCAAAGGTTCATACAGTGGCCCTGAAGAGGTTAACTTACTTGTACGAAGTTTAATATCCCAAGTAACAAAGTTTTGATATAGCCATGTATTACTTTTTAGAGTTATTTATAATGATATATTGCAATATATACATATATTCATATAAATGCATATAAAATTATATCTCAAATATATAATTATACATTTCTTTATATAGTGCAATATGTAAAAATATATAATTCAAACTACATCAAATTAGATATAATTTGATACAATTTTATCCGAGGTTTGTCCATATCCGGGAAATTAAATAATATCTAATTGGATATAACTTATAAAATTTTACCCGATAGTAGGTATGCTTTTTGTGACTTGAAGTTACGCTTAAAAGTATAAGTATAAACAAGTTTTTTAAATGAAACATGTCGAAATGTTTAAAGAAAAACCCGGGTAAAAACATTTACATATAATCATGCATTATGTTATATAAATATATATGTTAGTGCATGCTATTATGAGTGAATTCATATGTTTATGTATGTTTATATAAAAAAAAAAATTGTTTCTCTAAATTTTTTAATGCGATGCCACATATAATTACATATCGATCAATATATAATCGTATATGACATATTATATATGGTATATCTAATTATGTGCAAATATATGCTTAGTTGGATATAACACTAATCAAAACTATATATAATAACATTTAGAATAATATCCAAAAAAAAAAATGTATTTTATTTTGGATAACACGAATCTTGACCTATTCATAGTTACCCAGGTAGAAATAGGCAACCGTACAAAAAAATAGTACTGGCAAACCACTGTTATTTTTCGAAAACCCACCCTGTTGGAAATCACCAAAGTCACAACTGATATTGTACTAGAAAAACACAATTTAGCTTGGAAAGCAACTGCTTCGGCAGTATCACCCGCGAAATTATTTGCCCCTATTGTTTTACCTAATATTATAACTATTCAGCAGAATTAATATTTAATTATATTTTACTCATTCAATCACCAAATATTTATTTAAAAACCTAAATCCGAACTGTGTTGCCGGTTTTGAAAAATGTGTGTTTTATTACCATTTCACAAAATTAAATGAATTTAACATATTTGGAAAGCACCAAATTTTTTTAACTTCCAACGTTATGACAACAGTGTCAACCACCGGTTGCTCTAAATTTGTACAAAAATCTAAAAAATACGAGTAGCGAACTTTAAGTATTCTCTATTTTTTTTTTTTTTTAATTTTTGCCATAATCGACTGGATAATACTCTTCGTTTGAGCACTATTACGTAAAATTATACACTTTCGGGACACCCTAATGTGCATTAAAAATTACTTATGCAGTAAACAGCTAAAAAGTATTATGTTTTATGGACTTATTATTTTTTAATGACTTAACTGATATGATATTAAGATCATATATTTGTATGAAATTATGTATATTTTCATACAATCATATAAAAATTGTAACATTTAGTGCCATTTTACCAGACTAAAACTGACCATTTAGATCAGGTCAAAATCCGGATAAAATAATATCTGGTTTTTATATAATTACATCTATTTGTACAAGTTTATATTAAACCTGATACAATTAGATTCAAATCTGATACAATCTAATACAATTCTATAGGCCCATAATTCGGTTACAATTGTACTGGACATTTATCTAATTGCATCGGATTATATCTAAACCCATGCAAATAGATACAATTAAAGGGGATGAAATTTAATAAGATCACACAAAGCGTCACATAGAAATTGATATGATTACATAAAGCCCCATATGAATATTTTTCAATCGGAAAATTTAGGATTTAAAAAATATATAATTAAGTGGTTTTGTCTTATAAAATGTACCATTTTTTTATTTGAAATTATATCACTTGAAAATGATTTCGTTATAAAATTAATATGGTTATATGTTAAGCCATATTTAAAAAAGTCTTACCTTGCCGATAACTTAATTTGATATTGCACTTTACTAAAATATGTATTGGTTTATATATAAAGCTTTATAAAATTAAAAGGCAAATATTTTCAGATGAAGTTACATATATGTAGTTTAACAAGCCTTAGCATGTTACCACATATAATCATATCGATCACCACATATATTTAGATTATTGTTATATCTTATATAGTTATATATGGAGTAAGATTTGGAGACATATAATTATACCAAGGACCACACAAAATTTGTTCTCAATAAAAATGATCAGATTTATTTGTATATAATGATACAAGCCGAAATGTGACTAAATTTATAGTCAGATATGACTTAAGCATATTATATATGACTAGATATAACTATTTTTAACCGGGCAATATTTCATAAAATTTATTGAAAACATTTTTTAATATTTTTTAATTTAAATTTATATTAATGACGATAAAATCTTAAAATTTACAGCATTTTTATTAAACTTAAGTCTACAAAAACTTTTGTTTTTGTTTTTCACATGAAATATCCAAAAATTTATGAACATGTACTTTTCTGTTGTATTTTTTGCTCAGCAAATATTTGATTAGTAACTCAATATGTAGACAGACAACCAACTCTACTATCTAGCTGTCTTAAAACAAAAATTGAAACTCTGTTTCAGTAAAAAAAAACTAACTTGCCAATAAACAAGAAAACCATGAGGAGATGAGAAAATGAAAGTAGCAAACAAAATTTAAGCTCCACATGCCAACTTAATAAATTACTTGATTGCTAAACTTTTTTTAACAGTACAATTCCTGCCCCTTACTATATTAAATACAGTTTTTTTATATACCCGCCCGAGTCAAAACATTTATATGGTGGCATTTCTAATTAGGGCCCAGTAACTAATCACATACAATTTAATCCTAAAAATCAGGAAAATAAATTTTAATTTAGATATAAATTTAGAGTTTTTTAATTAAGGTCCCCTAAACATGTTCATTAACCCTTATTACTCTGTAGGTAGACTTGTAAATTTCCACCAAAATAATTTTTAGGACAGTAGCTCATGGATTATAAAAACTACATGACCTCAAACTTAGGAAATTTTTGAAAATGCAAAAAAAGTTACTTTTAAAAGTAAATGTTTTAAAAAGTATGTTTTTATTAAAAATATTGAAACAAACTTATATATAACATAAGCTATAATGATATACGACGCTATATTAGAAATTTTCGTAAGTATTAGTATGAGATCGTTACATACAGCTAGATACAATTATATCAGCTTATATCAGCTTATATCATTTTATGACCATATAAGACTATATGCATATAACTTTTTTTCGGGATATAATAATATATGCCTTAGTAGGACAGCATAGATAATCTCTTATTATGATGATGGAAAAACATATGAACATATAAAGGGTGTCCCAAGAAGAGCGCAATTTTTAAATTTTAAATAAAACACAGATATTTAAAAAAAAATCGTGAAACTTTATTATATCGTAAAGTAGACAGAATGAGGTTATGTATGGAACAATATATAGTGCAGATGGCCGCCGCGGCTTTGCTGGCATGCACGCGATCTTTTAATGAAATTTTCAATGACCGTTTTGCATGAATGCTGCGGTATTTCATTAATGCAGCGTCCAATTTCCTCTTTTAAGGCTTGAGTCGTCGTCGGCTTATTCGCGTAAACCATCGACTTCAAAAAACCCCAGAGAAAAAAATCTAATGGTGTTAAATCGCACGATCTAGGCGGCCAATTCTGATCTTCAAAACGCGAAATAACACGACCGGGAAATGACTGATGCAGCAATTGAATTGTTTCTCTGGCTGTATGACATGTGGCGCCGTCTTGTTGGAACCACATGCCCTCCACATTCATTTCTTCAATTCTAGGCAAGAAAAAACTGGTTATCATTTCACGATACCGAACACCATTGACTGTTTGCGCTTGACCTGCCTCATTTTCATAAAAAAAGGTCCAATGATTCCTCCAGCCCAAAAACCACACCACACAGTGACACGTTGAGGATGCATTTGCTTCTCGTGAATCACTCGAGGATTTTCCTCACCCCAAATGCGACAATTCTGCCTATTGACGAAGCCATCAAGATGAAAATGGGCCTCGTCACTGAAGATGATTCTTGCGAACTGTAGCCGCAAAACTTTCACCATTTTGGTAAAACAATTTCACAGTGAGAATGCGTTGTTCATTCGTGTAGCGCTCCATTTTTACTAACCTCGTACCTTCTACTAGCAAACAATAACAATTGTTCAAATGTCAAACAATGACACTTCGAATGTTGCCAGATTTAAAAATTGCGTTCTTCTTGGGACACCCTTTATAACTAATTTTACTGGGGTATATATTCTACAAATACCAACACATGCCACATGCATTTTCGATTGAAGGTAAAATATACTAATAAGGCTCTAATACTAAATGTAACAAACACCCACTAAATTTACAAATACATATTTAGAAGTATATGTTGTATGTTTGTTAGTGTAAGTGTTTACATAGTTGTGTGCGTATATTTGAAATATAAACAGTAGAGCGGCATTTTTTTGTATGAAGAATTTTTTTTTTGAAAAATTTCAACTTATTATTCAGGATATTGTAGTATTAGGTCTAAAAGCTATTTCAGAAAAATCGGATAGCATTAACTAACCCGTGGCGCCCTGCTAGCAAAGTTTTAGATTTTTAAAATGTTTCTTTACTTTTTTCAATAATTTTGGCATGCTGAACAAGAATATTTTGAAATTTTTGAAATCGAACCAACGGTTTTCGAGATATTGATATTTCGTTTAGATTTTCACTAAAAATTGCGTCTTTTCCCTCTATTCCAGAAAATTTTTAAAAATTATCTTAGAATTTTTTGTTTTTGCACTCAAATACACAAAACTTGCTTTAATTTGATCATAATTATGTCTGAAATGATGTATCACAAAATATATATTTTAAATTCATTTTAATTGTTTTTCCCCATATCAGAGGCTTTGTGCGCAGGTCGCCAAGGGTTAAGTAATCCGATTTTTCTTAAATTTCGAACCACAAAACAATTGGACCTAGTACTACAACATTCAAAACATAAATTAAAGATAAGCTAATGTTAAAGTAAATATTGTTTCAATAATCAAGTGTATAAAATTGAAAAGCATAGTAATTATTCTATGTAAATTTTCTGTTTTTCCGAGATATTTGTAGTTAAATTCACAAGTTATCCCTATATCAATATTGACATAATTATGCTCAAATGAAAAGTAGTTGTGTTCACTTCGATAGTGCAAAAATCTCTATATATATATAAAAAGAAGTGTACATTTTGGTTGTCACTCTATAACTCGAGAACGGCTGCATAAAATAAAAAAATGGCTGAATACGTTTTGGAGAACATGCAATGAGGATGGTTTTCAAAATAAAAATTGTTTAAAAATATTTTCGTTTGGTCGAGATGTGGTGATTTTTCTGAACATTCGTCATTTTCATATAAATTGTGTGAATATCAAAAATTTTTGAAAATAAAATTTGAAGGCAAAACAACGTTTGTCGGGTCAGCTAGTTTAGAATAATTTTTATAACAAATTTGTAAAATGGAGGAAAACCGTTAGTCCGATTTTAAAAATTTCAAAATATTCGTGTTCAGCAAAATTAATAAAAAAAAAAATGATGGGCCACAAGGCAATTTGGGAAAAATTTGAAAAAAATCGCAACAATAATTGATAAAAATTTAAAGTTGAAAAAAAATACCGCTCTAATATACAGCCACACCATTACACATCTTCTTCAAAGTTTTAACAAACAAAACACATCATAATCATCACTAGCATCATCATCATCGTCGTTTTTATTATAGTCGTCATTATTATTATTATTATGAGCACCAACACCACAAAATATTTGTTGGTTATTTTTTTCTTTTATTGACTTTGTGTGTATATTGTTGTTGTTGTTGCTTTTGTTGCTGTAACAGCAACAACTGTAAATATATTTTCTAATAACTTGTCCTAAATGTATGGTGTTGTTGCAGTTTATGTTGCTGTTGAGTTGAGTTGAACAGGGTTTTGCTATTTAGTTCTAAAACTCGCATACAGCCACACAAATTTTTCAACATTCTATGAATACATGCGTATATTGGCTAAAGTATTTGCAAAGTTATCAAATAATTTGGAATCAACACACTATGGAGAAGAAATGTATTAATTTTGGTTGTTGGAAGGAGCTTTTATATATGGGGCATTTCATCTCAAGTGACCGAACGTTTGAAACCGATGTCTTCCGATCGGGATGAAATTTGCACCAACGTTAGTCCTATTGGATAGTATTTTAGACACAATTTTTCAACAACATCGGTCAAGAACTCTCTGAGTTAGAGTGGGTCAAAATTTAACATTTTTGCCAAACAGGTGTTTTTTCTCATCCACGTAACTTATTACCTATTGTTCTTAGCAAAATTTGTCCCAAATAGTTTCGATAGCTATATCTTCTATCTTTCTAAAAAAAATTAAAAAAAATTAAAAAAAAAAATTTTGACTTTTTTTTTGCAAAGTCAAAAACTTTTTTTACTTTTTTTTCAAAAAGTGGGTTTTTTTTTTTTTTTTTTGCTCAAAAGAAAGCTTAGGTCTTTTCCTTTAAGAGCTTTTTGGTCGCTTAGTGGGATGCGAGTTGTATATCTATCAAAAAAAATTTTTTGTAACCCAAGACAAAGGTTTTAAAATTTTTGCATACAAACTATTTTGAATTTTTTCCTATTTGTGTGTAAGTGTTTCTAAAACCTTAAAAATAAAACTTATACTGAAAAACTAGACAAATTTACCTTTCCGACGGTATGTAACATACCTAACTAAAATTTCATACCCTCGATACTGTAATACCCACAATATGTTAAACTCCCAACATTTTTCCACGCCAACATTTTTTCTGAGTCTTGCCTTTCATTACGGCTTTTTTGTCAATCCTATAGGTAGTTTTGAGCTGACGTAATATTGAATGCAATTTTTATTGTCAAAATATCAGGTGCCCCAGAGACAAGTTTTTGAATAACGTGGAAATATTTATGGTCATTCTCCGAAATGCCAGTTTCTTTATTATTTTATGACTCTTGACTTTAAAAAGTGCGTGAAGTTAACAGGTAGTTTATTATTATTAGTAACATTTGGTTGAAATAGGTAATTCATTATTATTTTGCAACATGCGGTTAAATCACACTAATCCCTTCTTGACCCAGAGACAAGTTTTTGAATAACGTGGAAATATTTATGGTCATTCTCCGAAATGCCAGTTTCTTTATTATTTTATGACTCTTGACTTTAAAAAGTGCGTGAAGTTAACAGGTAGTTTATTATTATTAGTAACATTTGGTTGAAATAGGTAATTCATTATTATTTTGCAACATGCGGTTAAATCACACTAATCCCTTCTTGACCCTAATAAAAGATTTTAGACACATTCATTAAAATGCACTACCTTCATGATCTTAAAAAACTATTTATTGTCATTGTGAAGACATTCGGAAATCAGTTTTTTACAAACAGCGTTAAAGTTTAGACGTGTTTTATTTACATAATTTCTAACATAATTAATCTTCACAATGTCTACGGCTCCTAAAAAGGCTAAGATTGAAAATAAAATTCATGGTTCTTTTTGTTTTAATCCCTTTAACAAAAAGAGTCACAGATCATCAGATATGCGAAATATTTCCGACGGCTTATTAAAAAAATTCCCTACGCTGTCAAAACGATTGCTTATTTGTGGATCATGCAGGAAAGAGCTCGGAAAGTTGAAAGAATTACCGGATATGAATAGTAATGAGGCTTGCGTTGAAGTTGTTCCAGATGAAGACAATAGTAGTTGTGAGAATGATGACAGAACTGTTGATGATGATGGTGATTCCAACTTTTCAGTAGAGGGTATAAGTTCAAAGAATGAGTGTCAAAACCAATATCATAAGGATGCAGTAGAAGTTCTTGAACAAATAAAAGAGAAATACAAAACATCACAGAGTAGAGCTGAAAGAATTCAACTTCTCACACTTGCTCCAACGACATGGAGTTGTGCAAAAATAATGACTGAGTTTGGAACGTCTGAACGAAAAGCAAGAATTGCTAAAAAATTGGTTGCTGAGCATGGGATTCTCGCACTCCCAAACAAAAAGAAGGGAAAAACTTTAGAGTGCGAAACTGAAACTCTAGTAACTCAGTTTTATCAGCGAGATGATATGAGTCGCCTGATGCCAGGGGTGAAAGACTGCGTGTCTGTCCGAATAGATGGCGAGAAAGTTAAAATGCAGAAGAGAATGGTTCTGTGTAACCTGAAAGAGTTATTCGCAACATTTCAATCTGAATACGAGGATGTCAAAATTGGCTTCACAAAATTTACCCAACTCAGGCCAAAGCATTGTGTTTTGGCAGGAAGTAGCGGAACTCACACAGTATGCGTTTGCATTTACCATGAAAATGTTAAACTGATGTTGAAGGAAATCAACTTAAAGAACTTAACAGATGATTCGCCAGAAGATTTGCACGATTACCGCGATTGCCTTAAATTGACCATGTGTTCTAATCCATCAACTTCTTGCCACTTAGGTGAATGTTCAAATTGCCCGGAAACCACATTCATCAAAGAGAATTTAATCAACTCCTTTGATAGAGAATGTATTGCGGAGGTCAAATTTGAATCTTGGCTTCAGACTGAAAGATGCACATTGAAAACAATCATTTTAAATGTGGATGATTTTGTGGAAGAAATGTGTACAGGATTGCTAAATTTGAGAACCCATGACTTTTTAGTCAAACAGCAATGGTCATTCATCAACGATTTGAAGATACATTTGAAGTCAGGTGAATTCGTTATTTCATATGATTTCGTAGAAAACTATAAATATGTTATTCAGGATGCCATACAAGCATTCCACTTCAATAACGACCAAGCAACTATATTCACAGTAGTTATTTACTACATGAAAGATGAAAAACTGGAACACAAAAGTATGGCAATCATATCCGACGATTTAAAACATGATACCGTTGCAGTTTATGAATACCAGAAAATAATACTAAATTATCTAAAATCTAAATTTACAGTTGATAAGGTATACTACGTTTCGGACGGAGCTCGTCAACATTTCAAAAACAAAAGTAGCTTCGCAAATCTTATAGCTCATGAAAAAGATTTTGGAATGCCAGCTGAGTGGCATTTTCATCCTACAGCTCATGGTAAAGGAGCATGTGATGGTATTGGAGCAAACCTCAAAAGAAATGCAGCGAAGTATAGCCTCCAGTGCGCTATTGAAGATCGCATCTTAGATGCGACTGTGATTTTATTTCTGAGGTTAACATATTGTGGGTATTACAGTATCGAGGGTATGAAATTTTAGTTAGGTATGTTACATACCGTCGGAAAGGTAAATTTGTCTAGTTTTTCAGTATAAGTTTTATTTTTAAGGTTTTAGAAACACTTACACACAAATAGGAAAAAATTCAAAATAGTTTGTATGCAAAAATTTTAAAACCTTTGTCTTGGGTTACAAAAAATTTTTTTTGATAGATATACAACTCGCATCCCACTAAGCGACCAAAAAGCTCTTAAAGGAAAAGACCTAAGCTTTCTTTTGAGCAAAAAAAAAAAAAAAAAAAAAAAACCCACTTTTTGAAAAAAAAGTAAAAAAAGTTTTTGACTTTGCAAAAAAAAAGTCAAAATTTTTTTTTTTAATTTTTTTTTAATTTTTTTTAGAAAGATAGAAGATATAGCTATCGAAACTATTTGGGACAAATTTTGCTAAGAACAATAGGTAATAAGTTACGTGGATGAGAAAAAACACCTGTTTGGCAAAAATGTTAAATTTTGACCCACTCTAACTCAGAGAGTTCTTGACCGATGTTGTTGAAAAATTGTGTCTAAAATACTATCCAATAGGACTAACGTTGGTGCAAATTTCATCCCGATCGGAAGACATCGGTTTCAAACGTTCGGTCACTTGAGATGAAATGCCCCATATATTTAAATTTATATATTATATGTATGCACAGCGCATACTTTAGAGACATTTATTCGTTCCCCCCGCATAGTTTAGGGACATTTGCTTACTTTGGGGACTGTCCCCAAAGTTTTGGCGCCTTTTCATACATCTAGCGTATTATATGAAGACATTTTTTTCGATACACCGCATATTTCGGGTACAATTTTGGCCATGTCCCTAAACTATGCGCTGCGCATACATATATACAGTTTTCCTGCGCGCGTCTCATTATCTTCCCTAGTGTGACGCGCGCAGGGAAACTTTATTCAGCGAAGCCACCTGCCGCGTCCCATGGAGGAGAAAATCCCTAAGAGCGGCCGCAGGCCGCCACGCAGAAAAACTTTATAAAGCAAAGATTTTCAATATTGTTGCAGTTAAATTTTTTGTTGAATTATTAATGTTCTATTAATTTTTGCTTATCATCATATTTGCAAAAATGTGTAATGATTAAAGTGATTTTTAAGAAGAATAAGAATAAGAAATTTTATTGCTTCATTTAAAAAAAAAAATTAAGTGAAATAAGACCTTTACGGCTTTATTTCACTTTCAAAGTGCAATAAAACCTTTTTGGAAATAAAGGCCTTATTTCACTTTCCATATATATAAATAAAGCCTTTAAGGCCGTATTTCGTAAGGCGTTATTGCACCCCATCGTAACAAATATTAAAAAAATTTCACTTTTAGCAAAATGAAATAACCCCCAAAAAATATGAAATAACCCCCAAAATAATTGCATATGAAATAATCTCCAAAGAATTTAAATTTTGGGCTTTATTTCATTGGGGGTTGCTTCATAATGAAATAATCTCCAAACCGTAAGATGAAATAATCCCCAAAAAAAATGAAAAAACCCCCAAACAATTTTACACAATTTTTTTGGGGGTTATTTCATTTTTGGCCGTTGGGGGTTATTTCATTGGAGGTTATTTCGTAGCGCCAAGAAATTCACAGAAAATTAATTTAGGGAATGAACTTTGGAAATATATGATTTTAATTCATATACTAGCAATTTGTTGCCAAGATATGTTTTACATCGAAGACTATGTAACGTTTTTTTTTTTTAGATTTTTCCTGATAAGCTTAATATTTCATATTTGTTCTATCTTGACCCATTGTGCAACACACTCACAAAGTATGTTTGAACGCTGTTGTTGGCGTTGTTTGTCTAGAGGTGTGGGTTAAATTTCATTATTTGTTTATAGCAACAACAATACAAATATTTTGCAAAACTTTTTCTTTTTATTATTATTGTTGTAAACGTATGTACCGAACACACTATATCAGTATTTATTGTTATATTTATAATTTGGTATATAAAAAAAGTTTTCTATTTTTTTTTACATTTTTAGCTCCCTCAATGGGTTTGTCATGGGGTCAAAATGTTTAGAAATATATATTTGGCATAAAAGTATTCACGTAAATATGAAGTTTATATAAAGTTGATTCGAAGTTGATATGAAGTTGTAAAGAAGAGCTTAATAATAATTATACCCTGCTGTGGGGTTGGTTAGTTAAATGAAACTACTTTTTATTTGTTCAATTTTAAATTTTTGTCAAGAAATTTAATATTGTTTGAGTTAAATTTAATTTGTTAGAAGATATATAAATTAAGAGACAAAGTCGTAGAGAAATATAAAATTAATTTGTGTCCTTAAACGCTTTCTACGTCGGCAGATTTTATTTACGCATTTACAAAATTTACTTTTTTTATTTTTTTTTGTTATATTAATGTTAAATTTTCAGGACCTTTTCCTACAAAGCGTCATCATTTTATAACATTTTAATTTTTCAAATTTTAATTTTCTTAGAAATGTACCATAAAATCTATCATCACTTTCAAAGGTATTAATTAGTTATTTTATACTTCAAATGTAACATGAGAAAACCAAAAAACATCTGTAATATTGTTTTAATTATGATGGCAATATTTGCTTCTGCTACATCCCAGCAAAAAATAACCTGGATTTAGTAAGCATTAACTACACTTAAGATATTATGTTGGTATAGACGACAGCAATAGTAGTCAAAAATAAATGAAATTTCACTTGAAGAAAGGACGACTTACATTTCATTAAATTCAACTAACACTGTCATTTGTTTTTTAATGTTCAAAAAATGACTAACAATTGTAGTAAAAAATAAACAAACATTTATTTCTTTTGTTTTTTTAAATAACAAAAATTAATGTAAAATCATAAAACAGTCATTTGGTGTGGTTTGTTTTTTTAAATGAACTACAAGGTTAGTAAAAAAATTTAATTTGTTCTACAAATGACTGACCTTTACATTAAAAATAAAGAAACTGTATTACAACCCAAATAACTACATATTTTTAAAGCAGAAGTTTCCTCAGTGTACATTTGTATGCTTCGAAAATAGCGCTTCACCGTCTTGCATACAATAAATGAATTAGCGAAGGCATTCTCTTGTGCTTCCCAAAATGCCTTCTTTGAAGCAGTGAATAATGATTACAATGAAACAATACAGAATTCATACCATGAAGCATTAATGTTGTCAACATACAAAAAAAGAGCTTCTTATTACCTAAGAATGCATGAATTTATTGCTTCTTAAAGCACAAGAAAGAAGTGCTTTTCACCTGCTTAAATGAGACATACCAAGTGGGACATCACGAACAAAAATCATGCCTTCTGAATTTGCGCTTCGTAATTAAATAATGCCTTCCGAAAGCGCTTCTGGGTAAGCACTATTTTTTGCTGGGATGGTAAACTCTACTCAGGCTAACGCACAAACCATTTAACAATAAAGACTAAAACAAATATCCAAATATGCCGTACATCGTAGTAGTAAAATAACCTGCAGCACAATCAGTTGATATTGAATTTAATTTTAATTACAATTTACTCATGAAATAATATGAATTATAAAAGTATCAGATATACATATTAATGGTCATAAAATGACAGTTCTTGATTAAGATTCTTTTAACAATTTTAGATAATTATTACAATCCACTTTTCTTTTACACGTAAGTCAAAAAACATCAGTATCTCAACTTATCAAAATCTGTCTATTAATTGGTGTCAACTTATAACCCGTCAATATATTTGCTATAGCAACAGTTTCACAAATGGTATGAAAAGGAAAAACAGTATTAACTTTTTTTTGGTCCTAAACCTTAAGGACACAATAATACTCATCATAGTATACCTATATATTGTAATAAATACACCCAAAATAATTAGTCAGTGGAGAAATATAAAAAATCTTTTAAATTAACAGACAAGCCAACTGTTTTCGGGCTCAAATTGATATAATTTTTTTATATTTAGCAAAAAAAAAAATCAACTCCAGTGTTTTGTTTTATATTGCTTAGTTTTTGAGTTATTAACATTTTGAATAACATTTTTCGGCTGGTCGTGAATCAGAACTCCTCATTTCAAGCAATGTTCCTTTTGGATTTTAAGTAGGTACATTTTTTTTATAAAAAACGGCAAAAATTTCGTTTATCTTTTTCAGTTAATGAGATATGAGAAATTTTTTAAAAAGAAAGAAATTGATATAAAGTTATTTTAGTAATATATCTGTATCATTTTTAAAACACATGTATAAAATTATACTTCGCAGCTCTATAAAATTTAAACTGATCAAGTTTCCATAAATTGTCTATTTTCAGTTATTAAAATATTTATTTGGTTTGAATCAGTTGTGTATTGATTTTAGCGATATTGAGTATTTTACGAAGACCTTTCTTTCCTCGTATTTTATAATTATAACCCAGGTAAATATTTGATTTGGTTTTTCAAAAGAATGCACAATTTTTAGGGACTTTTTCAGTATTTAGTAGTACAATTTCAAAAGGAACCGGAATTTCTGATTTGGAAAAACTACAAATTCTGATTTTTACAACCCAAAAACTATAAATTTCAAAATTTCGCCATTAATTGACAGAAGTCTAAGAATAGACGCAAATATTTTCAATGATAAGGAAAATTATGGAACAAAGAAAAGAAATGGAAGAAAATCCAAGTTGTCGAATCGTGACACACGCAGGATTTTAAACACTGCAAATAATTCTACCATAAGCTTCAGAGAGCTCAGTTCACTAATTTCAACTTCTGTGAGCAAATCAACAGCTTTCAGAGTTCTAAATGCATTCGAAAATATTGTGCGAAGTAAATGAATGTAACTCAGGGAACTTCTGCTTTAAAAATAAGTAGTTGTTTGGGTTGTAATACAGCTTCCTTATTTTTAATGTAAATGTAAGTCATTTGTAAAACGAAGTAAATTTTTTTTACTAACAGTGTAGTTCATTTAAAAAAAACAAACCACATCAAACGACTGTTTTGTGATTTTACATTAATTTTTTACAGCCGTTTTTGATATTTAAAAAAAATAAAAAAAATAAATGTTTATTTTTTACTAAAATACGTGGTTAATTTTTACTACAACTGTGGTTCATTTTTTGAACATTAAAAAAACAAATGACAATGTTTGTTGAATTTACTGAAATGTAAATTGTCCTGTCTTTAAGTGCAATTTCATTTGTTTTTAACTACATTTGTAGTGGTATTTACTTACATAGTATTCTAAGTGTAGTTTCACGACTTTTAGAAAAACCTTGTTAAAAATCGACATATAGGGATCCAAACATGAACGCACATGCTTCATACATGTCCACATGTATGTTTCACATGTGTTCATAAACCATTCTTATATATGCATATAAGGAATCATATATGTTCATCTATATGCATTAAGGAAAACTGAGGTAATATTTACATATATAATCATACATGGTATACATTTCCATACATGGTCATATGTAAACATTAACGAAAATTTAGGTAATATTTATATATATATACAAATGATCACATATGAACTCTTATGAACATATATGAGTCCCATATGGTGGTATATGGACATGTATGACCTCGATTCACCTCATATATGAGCATGAATGAGTTCATACATGTTTTTAAATTAATGCATATACGTGAAATTTTTACGAGACCATCTCAATGGGAATGGTCATACTAGCAACGAAACTAAAATGTTATTTCGAGAAAGAAGCATTCCACTTCTTGACTGGCCTGCATGCTCAACAGATCTGAAGCATATATAAATGATATGGGGTATATTGGTTTGCAAGGTTTACGCCAATAAGAGGCAATTTAACACAGTTGATGAGCTAAAATCTGCCGTTTTAACAGAGTGGTCTAATTTGAACTTAAACATTGTTAATCGAGTCTAATAAAGTGAATTTCGGTCAAATTGAATAATAAAAGGCAAAAAATTAGCTTCTTCTTTAAAAAATCTTCACGTGGGTTATATTTATATATATTTATATATTATATTTATATATAACTCAGAGTAGGGTTATTGAAAAAATCCTTTTTCGCGACATATTCCTTATAGTTTTGAAATTTGGTAATAAAATATGTAGCCAACAAAACACACAACTATTACAAGTTGTAAAAATTTAAACAAATTGATTGGCTTAAATTCTATAGAGATGCAAAGTATAACTCAATGCATGGCTTATAAATGTGAAACAGACCTTATTATTTGAAATCAAATTTATGTTACTTTTTTTTCCTAATGCACTCACAATACATTGTAGTTAAAAACAAAGGGATGTGTGCATTAAAAATACTAAACATATAGTTACAACCCGGTATACTTACACTGATAATAATCCATGCGTAAAATTACGAAAAAATGTCAAATTAACCAAATTTTTTGTAAAATAAACGAAAATTTGTACATTTTACGAAATGTTTTGTAGTTTTGACAATAACTTCGTATTTTTATGCATGCATTATTATGAGTGCACTTTTCTTTTATATCAAAAGAATTTTTCACTTATTTTTTATTCTTAAAAAATTAACAGAATAAAATCTGTAAAAACAAAGCAATTTACTTTATTTTAAAAAAATTAACTCAAAAAATTACTATTAAAAATACAAAATTAAAAACACTTCCAAAATCGGTAAAAATAAACGATGTTATTTTATTTTTACTAACAAAAATAAAATAAAACAATTTAAAAAACTCCCAAATCCGTAAAAATCAACTATTATATTTTAACCATCAAAATTAACTGATTAAAAAAAAGTTTTTCTTTTTTTTTGTTCTATCGTCGACTTTTTGTTCAAATATAGAATTTTTTGTAAACAGAAAATTTTAAATGAAAATAATAACCGGTACAGAAAAGCAGTATTTGTGAGTAGTTTGTAACTGGTAAACAAAGTTAAAAAAAAAATGTCTTTGTAGCATAAATGCATATTCCTTAAAAAAACAAAGTTAAATGATTACTTCTAAAATAAACTACAATCAGTTACTGTTAAACTATTGTGAGTGTATATTTTCTTTTGGTGGATATTCTGTTTGTTTGCCAAAATTTGTTTTAAAAAGAATTTTTTCCATTGGTTAGTAAATTTATTAACTTAAATATAATATCCTTCATAAAATGATTTCTTTTAGTTATTTTTCTTACCTATATTCATTATTTTTCTAATATATGTGTTTAATAAAACTACTGTTAATTAATAAAAGTCCTTAAGCAGCAAGGATACACATAAGAGTGTCCCTAAGAGAAAAATGTATTACGAAATCTAAAAATCAGTTTCTCCCAATCATATTGTTAAATGCTCGGAAACTAGGACAAGATTTATTATAAAATAATCACGATTCAAAGTGTCCTATTTAAAAGGGACAGTCTACTCTTATTTATGTGTGTGCTTTACATTTATACTTATTTTCTGCTTACAAGGATATGTATAAAGTTTCATCAATATTTGGATTCTTCTATTTTTTGGAATTTGTTTTGATGTTTATTATATTACATTCCAAATAAAACCGAAAAAAATAAATGAAAACCTTTGATGTTAATAAGGCTTATATACGAACTAATAAATATTACCTGAAAAAAAATAAGATTTTTATAGAAAACAAAGTTAAAAGATGTAATAAATACACATCCGAACTTAAAGACAGAAAGGCCTTTAGTCAGAAATTGTTAATTAATAAATTTTGTATATTTCTTTTAGGTTTCTAGGTAATTCGTGGTGTGAATTTCCCATAAGTAACACCGGTCGACACTATTTTTAGGGCTGACTTCTAAATGTCTAATTTTGGTTTCTTTTGTTACTAATAAAGGGAAAAAATATTTTTTTTTAAAACAGTTTGTTTTTGATCTAAGTGCTATACACTGTTGATCGTAAAATAGACTTAATATCGTAAAAACAAACTTTAAAAGCTGGGAATGGATATTTTGGTGTTTTTCGATGTCTATAATTAGAATTTCTGCAGTAAAACAGAAACCCAAGAAAACTTTTTTTTGCTGACCGGTGTTATCATTATAAAATTATTTAGGAGTTTTTAGAAATTTTTACTTCCGCAGTAATTAACTGGTTGTATATGAACATATATTATCATGTATGGTTTTGTTTATGATCATATGGGGATATAGCCGATCATGTATGTCCATAGATGGTTGAATATATGACAATGGTCATATGTGGCCATGTGGACATGAATGATTATATATGAGCATGTATGCCATAGTGCATTCGGATCAGAACATATATTAACCACACATGTCTATGTATGATCAGCTATACGGTAATTTTTATATATGCTGAATGAGATGCATTTTTATCATTTGTTTCCCCTTTTGATCCCTCATTTATATCACGTTCCTGTCGAAGTCGGTTTGGGCAGGCCATTATTTTGAACCAATTTTCGATCCAGAAAATAATTTTTAAAATTGCCTTGTTAATGAATTAGCCCATACTCCAAGACCACATATTTAAAATTTCAGGTTTCTAGACTGACTGGAAGTATATTTCCTCTTTTGATCCTTCAAATCCGACTTATCGGATTTGTCTCAGAATCTATAAAAAAAAAACAGTTCATGTATAACCGAGTAAAAAAATAACATGATGTCATGTATAATCATATCTCATTTCATATAACGGGAGATATATTATGATCCGAATTTGATACGATTTTTTAATTTTGAATCAACTAAGTGTTAGTAAAACTTTTGCTGAATCTACTAATTTTTTTGCTCAAAACTAGCGAGCTGATTTTAGCAATATTTTTGCAAGCTCCCTCCTAACTAAAATGTTGCTGGCTCAGCAAAATTTTTTGCTGACTTTACTAAATATTTCTTGAGTGTACCCGTATTTTTTAAATTTTTGCGCAAAATTGGGATCAAAAGTTTGGTAGTGCTGAGCATATTTTTCGAAATTTATTTATAAAATTTCCATACAGTAATTTTGGTCCGCTACATCTTTTAACTTAAAACAAGTAAAAAATCAAATTAAAGTAGCCTAATAAAATTATTGTTTTTTTTTCATAAACGCCTCAAACTTATCGTTTGAGCACGTGACAAAATATGCAAAAAAAAAAATTAGTTCGGACAAACTTATATATAGCTCTTAGACTTTAAATGCGATAATACATATATAGTTTTATATATAAAAGATATAACTTTTGTTGGTGTGGAACGATATATCTTTATCAATATATCGTTTTATCTAAAATGAAATACTTTTTTTTTAATATTATACTATATGTAATTATATATAATTTCGATTTGTGTTATATCTAATTATACATGTATTCGTACATTATACGATTAACCATATAAAGTTGTATATGCCATATACGATTATATATTGGTCGATGTGTAATAATATGTAATTATATGTGGCGTCGTAAGTAGTAGAGATATGCGATTTCTGCGCCAACTAAAAATGAGATTAAAGATGTTTGATGAAAAAATTTTATTTTTTATATAGTTGCATGCTATATATGTATATATTGTATATATTTATATAAAATAATGAATGATTATATGTAAATGTTTTTAGTCGGGGAGATATAATTATGAAAGATTCCATATATGGCACAAGATTAACAATTAGGTTTGAGATATGATTATATATGGTGCAACATCATTAACATTTGATAAAAAAACATTCTAAAATTTTTCACACAAAAATTTGCTTAATTATCCAGAACCCGGAATATTCAAGTGATAGAAAATTTTTAAATTATTGATGAAGGCTACAAAAAACAAGTTCCGAATACTGTCGCTTTTTGGAAATGGCCTACTCCTAGCAATAAGGATACAAAAGATGCCAACAAAAAAACTTTATTTCTCACTTTTTGTTCAGATTTCAATTGTAAGCAAAATAATGGAATATTATGTACACATTCTGACAACCTTCATAAAGAAAACTTGGTAAGAGAAATAGTTCACTCTTGTACACAAAAGCGGTTGCAAGTAAAAATGTGTGTCGGGGAGTTTCAATGACGTGTTTAAAAGTTATGACGGTATAAAGATCAGGTGTTAAAAAAACAATACCAATTAAATGATCAAAAAAAAAAACTCTTATATTGACGTATACTGAATATACTGTTGCCAGCCATTAATTATTTATTTTAATTTGTATACAGAAAAATATATATTTTGTTGTAATTTTGTGTACTTATTTTGTTGTTTTTTGTAAAAGTCTTCACTAATTCTAAGTGGTTATTTCATTTTACCTCCTTCGAAGTCACAATATTAAACAAACATATTCATAATTTATTTATTCAAAAAAATTTTTTTTTGTCCTAATCTATCTTTTTTTTTGTCATCGTTATTTATTTTTCTATACGCTTTTATCTAAATAACAAGTGAACAAATTAGTATTAACGGTGATGTGTAGAGAGCAAGCAAAAGCAAGCAATTTACTTAATGACCATAATATTTGTTAAGTCAACAAACAAATAGACCGACCGACAGACAGACGGACAAACAAACCAGCCAACAAGAATATAAACTAACTAAATCAAATAAACACACACATACACATCAATAACAACTGGTCTTAATATATGTTCATAATTTTTTATACATTCATTCATATATGGCTGGCCAGACGGACAAACAAAACCAAACTGCAACAAACCATTCTCATTCATTCAACCAACCACCAGTAGATATGTCAACTAGGGAATGCAAAATCCCGCAATTTTTCATTTCCCGGAAAAGCGGTAAATTTTTTCGAAATTCCCGGGATCACGCTTGAAAAATAAATTAATAACATTTTTATACTAAATCATATTTCTGTAAGCAAAATGTCTTATACGACCTGATCATTTTTTTTTTTTAATAAGTCTCCATTATATTTCAATGGTTTTTTCTCCGAATTTTTAGTTTTTATTAAGTCTGAGAGAAATTGACATTTTAATAGCAATTCATCTAAATCTTGGAGTTTTATAAATAAAAAAATCAGTACATATAATAAAAAAAAAGTTCACAAAAAATGTAAAAAAAACTAGAAATATGTTAAATTCAAAACGGCATTCGACAATATTTGGTAATTAAAAATGTTTTGGGAAAATTTTTATAATAAAAGATGGTTCAAAAAGGTTTTTCTGTAAATTTTTCCTCCCTTGCTAAGTATATTACTCATTTTGGTGCTCATATTTTTTTTTTTTTTTTTTTTTTTTTTTAAAGAGAGGCAACACTCAGGAAAAACTTCCTATATTTAGTGTGTTGCTTTCTTTGGAAAGGGATAGTATAGAGATGAAAGGTGGGAAAATATGAAGGGCTTCAGACATGGCAACACTGTAATTGCGCGAGATGATAAGTCTTAGAACAGTTGTTGCTCGCCACCTGATGGAGAGTTGGCGAACTTATTGAAGCTGTTTGGTTTTATAGCCCTGATTAATAGTAATCTAGTAATAACAAAGTAGAAAAGGAATATACTCCTAAGCTCTTTAGCATTTAAGTTAAATTTAAGCATGACATGTAATATCATATATTTAATAAAACTGAAATTGAAATTATAATAAATGCATTTTTAAGAGCAATTAAGGTCGGAGTCTAAGACAAGTGGTGAAGTAAACTGTTGCGCTTAAGTTAACATATTTTTTACTTTTCCCTAAGCAAATTCCCTGGATTGTGGGAACAGAAAAATGGGATGCATTCCCTAATGGCAACACAAAATTATCGTACTTGTTGGTTTTCTATTTTGTTAGTCATAGTGTTTCTACCACAAAAGCTACAACTTTTTAACAGCAATAACTTTACCGTATTTATATTTTCCTTTGATAAGTATAAAAGACCTAGTTTGTTAGTCATACACTAAGAAAATTTGAATTCAAAATAAAAATAAATTTGAAAACACTGTAAAATGTTTATAACGTATGAGTAACATTAATTATTCAATTACAAATAACGTATACTCCTTTTATTTCTATTAGAGAATGTGTAAAAAAAAGTTTCTTATTATTATTTGATATACACTTAAAAATTTGATTTGTAAATAAGCTTGAAAATTAACAAATAGAGGTATATTTTTATACAAAGTAAGAGTTATATGTTTGTTTTTTAAATTGCGTATACGCTAGGATGCCCCTTATTTGTATATTTTTATACAAAGTATGAGTTATAATATAACTCTCAGTTCAAAATTGACTCAACTCAAAATTTTAATTTTTCGGGTTTATATGCTTAAACTATGCACAATACACTTGTTTATCTTTAATACAATATCAGTGTATTTTGTTCTTGGTAAAGTGATGTTTTCTGAATTTCAATTGATATTTTGTGAATTTCAAATGCAAAATCTGAATTTCAATTGATGTTTTCTAAATTTCAAATGGAAATTCCGAAATTAAATTGAGGTTTTCTGAATTTCAAATGGAATTTATGAATTTAAATTGATATGTTCTAAATTCCAATTGACATTTTCTGAAGTACTGTTGCTAAATGTGTAGTAAAAATACTTTGAATTTGCGTATTTAGACACTACAGATCCTTTTTGTATAAAAAATTCAAAAATAAAATGTATTTTTCTTATTTTAATTGAAATATTAAAAAATAAGAAATTTCGAAATCGTCTTAAGAGATTTAGAGACTAATAGCTTTATTTCAACTAAAAACACCAAAATTTCTAATATATAAAATATTTCTAAAACATTTGATTATTGTTTATAAAAAATCTGTTAAGAAGTTCTGAAATATAAAAAGCGGGATTTTGGTGTAAACAGCGGGAAAAACATTTTAAAAGCGGGATAATCCAGCCAAAAGCGGGATAGTTGGTCAGGTTAGCCAGGCATGACATTTCCTCTCAAGAATTTTAATAAAAACTTTTGTTAAACTTTAGTCAAATTCCGCTTAGTATATTTTTTGTCCGTTGTTGATAAAATTTTGTGTTTGTTTGTTATTTTTTTTATTTTATAGTATGACGTTTGATGAATAAAAAAAAACCGATATAAAAAATTGTATGTATAGAAAAATAAAGTTAAATTTGTCATAGAAATACATTAAGGACATACTTTTTTTTACCAACCACTACAATTACATTGACTGCGTTAAGAAAAAGAAAAACACTAACACTTGCTTGTATATGAATATTTGATTAGTAAGCACATGAAACAAGTAATTAGTATAAAATTGTTTGTTTATCTAGTAAACATTGTAATATAGATATTTTTATTATTAATAATAAAAACAAAAACATAAATACACAGAAAAAAAGGAAAAAAGGATTTCAGTTGAAAATTTTATTGAATCAATTAATATTATTAATTGACTTTGCACCTATCACTATAATGATAATATCAATTAAAACTTTTATTGAAAATAAAAAAACAAGTTATATGCACGTCAATAAAATCTTATATTATACACTCATAGAAATAAACATGTAAAAGTAACAAACAAAGCTACTAAAAATTAGTTAAACTTGACCTTGCACAAAAAAACTGCAAAAATTACCAGCTTTTTGTACCAAATATTAGTAATATAAGAATAGAAAAAATAGATATGTTGAATTTACAAATATTTAGTTATATTTGAGCTAAATTTTAGTATATTGAAAGTATCAATATAATCTGCTAAATTCAGCAAAAACATTTACTAAACATTAGTAGATAAAATAATCCTTCAGAAATGTAAAACTTTTAAAGTTTTTTTTTTAATGCGAATAAAAATCTTCCCTTATGTAATCAACAATCTACAATTTTTTAGGAAAACTTTCTGTTGATTTTAGCAAAATAAACTGTTATTTGCATTCTACAAAATTTGAGGTAAATATAGCAAAAATTTTGTTAATATTACAGTTTCTGTGTGCTGTTTGAGTCTATAAATATTAAGCAAAGGTTTTATATATATATATATATATATATATTCCCGTCGTTCCTATAAGAAGCATAGGGATGGGTACTGTCAATAAAGGTGGAAAGTTCCTGATTGCCATTCACTTGGGAGTGGCCAGGAATGATTCCTTTGTTACAGTGTCAATGCAGCTCACAACCTCCGGCCTTATGCCAGGTATTCCCCGGGCAATGGCTTTTGAACATCCGTTCGAAGCTAGCAAAAGTGAGAAGGCGACTAAGTAGCCTGATGGTTTTTAATAACGTCTCAGGTAAGTAGGAGAAACATTTCTCTGAAACTTAGTGTAATAGAGTGCCCTGCGTTTCTTGACTCCAAGTCAGCGTCTCAGGAAGTAGGAGGAAGAGGCGAATCATTCCCTTTGAAAAACTCAACATCACAGCCTGCCTGGAGGGCAGCTGGCAGCCCCAGCACCAGGCTCGGATGCGGAAGCCTAATCAGCTACTTCGTCTTAAACTTAAATGATTAACGAAACCGAAACAAGCAAAGGTTTTGGCTAATTTAAAAAGAGTAAAATGCTATTTTCCATTACCTAAAATTATAATTGAATGCAACTAAAATGTTGTAAAGTTAACAGATTTATTTTTTCTGTTCTTAGTTTACTAATATTTAGCAAAAAAATCTGCTAAATTCAAATTTGCTAACTAATTTTTATTAGCTTTTCCTGTTATTTTTACACGTTTATTTCGGTGAGTGTAAGCATTATTGTAAATATTTCAAAGTGAAAAAATTCAAAATGAAAGCGGTTGAACAAAACAGTTTAAGAAAAAATGTCTACGAGATGCTTTGACGGTATCCTAAATACGAAGTCTTACATCATTTTCTTAAGGAACAAGTACCATGTAGCACAACATATTCCATATTCAAACGAATGAAAATGAAGTGGCATCACCCAGTACAAAAAAGAAAGGACGACCAAAAAAATTGTTAAATTGAAAAAATCGACCGTTAATCAAATTGAGGCACCAAATCGTAAGTTGGCCAGAAAATTTCGCTTTTCCAAGGAAACAATTTGCAAAAATCTACACCAAATGAACGTGAAACACTACCGGAGGAAGACAGTACCAAAATATAGTAAAAAAACTTGGCAGAATTACCAACAAAATGCAGACAACTGAGAAAAATCTTCATCAAAAAAAGTTCACATAATTTTGACATTCAGTCATTTCGGCAATAGGTATATCACAACTTTACATACAGGATGCAAAAGCATTGACTGTAAACGCGGATGTTTACATTAATGTTTAGTAAACGTGAAAGATTAATCAGAGATAGACACGCTAAAGCCGACATATTATTTCGGCCAGATTTAGCAAGCTGTCATTATGCCAAAAAGACAGCTTAGTGCAAAAAACATAACTTTTGTACCGAAATACGCAAATTTTCCAAACGTACCAAAAGCACGTCTAATTGAGAACTTTTGGGGTCTTTTATGCCAAAAGGTGTATGAAAATGTTTGGGAATCAAAATGTACCGAATAATTGAAGAAAAAAATTAAATGCAGTGTAAAAAAATGGTCATGAATGTCGTCCAAAGCATGTAGGAGGAATCAGGTATACGCCAAATTGAAGATCGCTGTCCGTTGGCTGTCTCCAAAAAGTAAATTAGTAATTTATAGTCTATACTTTGGTATACATAAAAATACTTTAAAAAAAAAATATATTTTTTTAACTACGTACAAGCGTTTTAAAATTGTCCAACTACTATATTGGCATAAGTTACAACCAATTAGAACCATTTTTTTTTTTAATACTTTATATATTTCATACACATAAATATGATGTATAAGGCTAAGATCGAACTGTTTTGCTGCTTTTTAAATGTGTTTTATTATACGTTTTTCTCAAAATTAATTCAATTTAAGCTATTTTAAAAGAACCCAATTTTTTGAATTACCAATGTTATGCCAACGGTGGCAAGTTCGCTTTAACCAACGGTTGGCCACTGTTATCAATCGGGTGACAGGACAATACCGCCAAGATTGTTAATTCCACGTTCTGCCAACGCATAACCAACCGTCGCCAACGCTTTGCCAACACTGTGACGATTCTGCTTGGGTATCTATAAAAAAAATTATGATAGCGAAAAAAAAGTGTGTGAACGACACGTTTGTATGAGTGTTTTTGTGTTTCTGTGGTTGTTTTGTTTGTAAACTTCAAATTTTAAACTTTAATTTTTCTATTTAACAATAGTTTATAAAAAAGAAGTAGGAAAAAGTTATGTGTAAAATAATAAATGTATTTGTATATTTAAAAGTCAATTAAAATATTCATTGATTCAATTAAACATTTGTTTAAAAACAAACTAAATTCAAATCAAATCTTTAATTAGATATTTTAGGTCGATACACAGAAAAATTAAAAAATTTATTGAATCAATTAATATTTTAATTGATTTTGCACCTATCACGGCAATGATACTATCAATTAAACCTTTTATTAAAATTAAAAAGGAAAAAAAGTTATAAATAACTTCTACAAAAAAAAAAAAATATGATACTCACAAAAAAGTGTGTGATCTATACGTTGGTATATGTGTTTTTTTTTTGCAATGCTGAGTCTGTTTGTGTGTGTCCTTGTTTTGTTTGTTATCTTCAAATGTATTTGGTATTTTATACTGAAAATTTTCTATTTATGCATACAGTGTATGAAAAAATAATATGATAATTGTGTCTAAAAAAAATATGTATTTATATATTTAAAAGTCAATTAAAATATTAATTGATTCAATTAAATATTTGTTTAGAAACAAATTAAATTCAAATCAAATCTATAATTAGATATTTTAGGTTGATAATTTTTTCTGTGTAAGACTAAAAATGCATCGCAGATACGACATATCGATTGTGATAGATAGTAAACCACGAATGTGAACCCCAAATTTTAATATTAGCCCCACTTTTCAAAATATTCGCAAATTTAATTTTTACTAAAAATCTAGTTTTTTCTTTAAAATTTCTTCTTAATTCATATACATAATTAAACTACGAATAACTTAAAATATAATTTTAAAGTATGGAATTTGAGCATTAAAAACCATACCAATTAATTGCGATTGTGTGAAGGATGTAGGATATCTTTGCAATTAAATTGAAAACTTTACTTATTTTTCTTTTTTTGTGAATATTATAAAATCCCTTAAATGAATTTTAGCACATGATGTTAATTTATATTAAACTTTAAATAGATGCATAGAGAATATTATCGCATCTTTAAAACGTGTACTATATTAAATTAAAGAAAAAAGTTGTTACTATTTGACTGTTGCAAAAAACGTTGCGTAATTATTTAAATTTAAAATTTTAATTTCCTAAAGAAAAGGTGTTTTGCAAATATTACTTTAACTATAGCTAAGTTTAAAAATCTAAGAAATGATAGGTCGCAGCACCGATGCATCAACATTTTCAGATTTTGTTAAACTGTGTAATTTTTTCGGTGTACATTAAAGACTCCATTTTCAGTTATGTTTTTATGAAATATATTTTTATTGCACGAAGTATGTATTCCTTACAAAGTGTTTTCTCTTTTTTTGTATATCTTCTCAGTTTTTTTTTTTTGCAAGTTGTTCAAACTTTCTACAAATTTCTATAAATTTTAAGTTTTTCTTTAAAAGATTGTTTAACTTTATTATATTTGTTTTGTTTGTATACAATTGTAAACAATTATGTATGTTGTTATTGCTAATAGCAATTTATTGTTATTTAATTTTTTTTTTTAATGTTACACAACAGTGAAGAAATTTTTTTAAAAGGGATAGGATTGCAAGCAAATGTAATTTCATAGTAGAAACATTATATGTTTGTTAAAATTTCCCGAGCAGCGGAGTTGTTTCTAGGAATATATACCTAAGACCTAAGCTGTTTTATTTCGTAGAAAAAATATGTCGTTAGAAGGTTTTCTCAATTTTCATACACTTATAATAATTGTATAAAAATACAAAAAGAAAAATCGTAAAATAAACGAAATTTTTTAATTTTACTCAAGTTTTCGTTGTTTTGACCATAATTTCGTATTTTTTGCATGGTTTATTATGAGTGCAGGTTACTGATATCCAGCACAATTTAAATATATTATGAAATATAGTTGCCGACCTTACTAACTGCATACAATTTTATTCATTAACCCATTATTGACACATTGTTCCGATTTTAACCAAGTACTTTTAAACGGTTAAGCTAAACTTTTAAAATTATAATATTATGACTGCCATATGAAAATAAAAAGGCGTAAAAAACATCTAATTTAATTGCTTATAAAAGTCGCTACAAAATGCTGCAAAATGAACATTTTCAAAATATTTTCAATCGTCCAGAATTTATATTCTGTAAAAATTTAACTTTGGATCCCAACATTTCTACTAGAGGAAGTTTGAAGAATTTAGTGTTGATTTAAAAGTGAGATTTTATTTTTTATTATTCGTGTTGGGAGATACACTATATTCACACAGAGAAATAAAGCGCCAACCGAATTAAAAAGTGTATTTTAATTGTGACAACTTATAAATGCAGTTATTAAAACGATATTTACATTAGATTTTTGAATATGTTGGGTGTTGCAACTAAAATTCAGTTGAATTAACCAAACTTTGTTGTGGAAACTAATGTTAAGTTGTGCCAACTGTCTGAAATTGGTAAAACCGTATTTGAGTTGTAGCAACCGAATTTGAGTTGGTAAATAGCTAAAGTTTTCTCTGTGTGTTCAATTACAGTGGAAATCAGGAATAGCAATTTAAAATATTGTCCTACAAGGAGAGTCTTTAGATGGAGTTTCTGCAATCTTAATGAAAATCGGATATGTAAAAGAGGAGACAAAATAAGACACCTATTCGTATTTTATCGTACCAATCTCACGTAGGATCAAAATGATTACTTTTTTGAATGGAAACTTGTCTGAAATTGACGAAATTTAGAAAGAGATTGGGCTTAAAAAAATACATGTCCCATATATTTTCATTAAGACCGAATAGAACCAATCGTGAGACTCTTCTTCTTAGCCAAAATGCACGTTTTTCTAATATTCTTGAATCTTACACAAGGAGAAGACTCTTAGGGAAGTTTTAATGAAATTTTTCACTAAACTATTCAAATTGTTTTCACAAAGTAAATAAAAAATGTATTAAACCGCATGAAAATGCTTCATAATTTTTATGAAATTGTTTTGATAAAACTTTTTCATTAGTTCAATGAAATTTTTAATAAATATAATGCATTTTTTTTTTTAAATTTATGAAATACTGCATTAATTTAATAAAAGGTTTCAATGAACAAATTCCAGTGACAGTTCATAGATCAAATGTAAAAATTCGCTAATATCATTCAGATGACTCCCTCAGTGTACAACACTTAATTTGATTCATAGAATGCTAAACATTTTTAGAATTACTTCTACACAAAGAATTTCAGTAGACAAAAATAAAAGAATGTTCACTAAACTAATGAAACTTTTATTCAAGAAATACACGAAAAATTTCTTAAAATAAATAAAATGATATTTTTACTAAAATTTTATGAAAACTTGCATTACTTGAATGACAACAATTCATTGGACGAGTAACTGTGCAACTTCATTGCTTCTTAGCAAAAATTAATTAATAGCATGCAGAGCATTCACTCAGTACAATTTAAAAAATGTTTTTTTTTTACAAAAAGTTTTAAGATTTGGTAAGCATTTTCGTGTTTCTATGTATACCAATCCCACGTGATAAATTAAGATTTTTTCCCGAAAATGCTTCCGAATTTCATAAAAATAGAAATGTATCATCAGTTGGGTTACTTTCATTGTTTTCCACCAACATATTGTGTACTTCTAAAGGAGTCAGTCCAATGATATAATGTTTACTAAATAATAATACAATAATAATTTAGTTGAACTATTCAAAACATTAAATTCATTTGTATGAATAGACAAATATACATGTTTATTAATTTATTTTAATTTTTATATTCCTGTTTGCATTTTACACTAATAAATGTATAATTTTATTGTCATATATTCAAGTGTGTTTGTCAACTGTTGCAATTAGTTTTATTGTTTAGTTGTTAAATATGAATGTATGTGTATGGGTGTGTGTAAGTGTGTGCGTGTATGACAAACAAGTACTTTTATAGAAAAAATAACAAAAACAAATTGTGTTTTTTATGGCATTTATGTATAAAAACTTATACACTTTCATAGATGGTACTGGTTACAGTTAAAGTCCTTGCTAGGTTGTAGTCCTTTTTGTTGTTGGCTTTTTGTGTTTTGTAGTAGAGTTATTGTTGTTGCTGTTGTAATTAGTGAAGCGCAAATAAATACCTCGCGCCGTCTAATGAATGCCATGTGATTACATGTGTCATATTCATTTGTTGTAAATGTTCATATATGAATATACAATCACACAAACACATTAGGGCTATAACTTTTTGAAATTTTTTTTCTGTGTTTTTTTCTAATAGTCAAAGTAAATTATCATATAAAAAAAAAATTATAATTTTTCTGTTAATTTAGAGAACAATTTGTCATGATCTCAAACCGAATAAATAAAATCTCACACATAAACTTATAGATCAACGATAAAATTCACTATTTTTGCAAAACAATACAAAATTATGAAGAAATAAGTTTTCTTTTCACCCAGCAAGAAAGTTTTAAATTTGTATTTTTTAAAATTTTTAATAATAAAAGTTTTAAATTTGTATTTTTTAAAATTTTTAATAATAAAAGTTTTAAGTTTGTATTTTTTTAAAATTTTTAATAATAAAAGTTTTAAATTTGTATTTTTTATAATTTTTAATAATAAATATTATCTTTACATTTTGTAATTCAATTTTGATTTAACTAAATTGGAGTCCCAAATATTTCGGAATATGCGAAAATTTAATTTAATTTTAACCATTTTATATACCTTACGATAATTAACTTCTTAAAATAAATTGTTTTTGTATTGATTTATATATTGAATTTGGTGGGTGAAATTGGTTTTGCAATATTTCCCATCTCGTAGTACTATGCTAAAAATTCGGTTATAACCCTAATGCACATATACATACACTAATTCATATAATATCTGAAACAATTTATGTGTTTGTCTGCTATAAATGTTAGTGTATTCATTTGTGTATGGGTTATGTTATATTTGGACGTGAATAAGGACATACAGACCTCTTTTTTAACATGTAATTTTTTATGCATAATTCAGATCCTTTTTGCTTAAAATGACATAAAGAGCAAAACAACACTATGTTAAGAAGTGGTCTGTATACCCTTATTCGCGTCCGCTCTTAATTTGTCTGTATGCATATTAGACAGCATGTGTTCTAAGTATTTGTCTACAGCAATTGGTTAAATGGCGTCTGTATGCCATTAGTAAGAAAAATATGTTTTATTATATTTATATTTTTACATACGCATAAATTCATTAAGACATTTTAATACGCATACATTACGTACAATAATTTATGTACAATTTGCATTTAATTGGGAAAAATTATGAAGGAGTCCTTAAATAAAATAATAATACTTTATATTGGTTAATTTGAGTTTAAACAATAAAACAAGTAAAATATAAAAAATATTTCTCAAGGTTTTTTGAATAGAGCTAGAAAACTTTAAGCACAGCAAAGGAAACTAAAATTTCTTAATGAAACATTGCTCTATACATCTGCATAGTTTGGTTGATAAATGTCCAGCGCATCTATGACGTGTTCTTAATTAGTATATAAGTTAGTGCAACTAAATACAAATTGGATCTAAAACTACTCAAGCTCCAAGGTATATTTTTCTGATATTTGTAATAAATTTTCATTTTTATAAAATACACTCAGAATGATACGTTTAGAACCAACCTCTTTTGAGTATTAGCCTAGAGCAAAATCTGTTGCATTGTTTTGAATTAATTTATTTTTACTAAAAGCTATTAATTTCAACAAAATTTAAAGTACTTTCATTAAAACTTAAACCGAATAGGTTAGCATTAAAATACCACTTATTATTGATAGTCAATGGATTTCGAACCGAAGTTACAAAAATATGTGGTTTGACTTTGGTTACAAATCGGAAACAAGTAACGTATACAAATAAGTTTTGCCATTTAAAAAACTAATATTGAGATCTAAATTCTACTGATGATTGACTGGGAGAGCGTGAAATTATAATTTAAAATACCACAATGTTGCACACCCATCAAATGTACAAAAAAAAATTTTAAAATTATATCGGAGATTGCTTGGGAGAGCATGAAATTATGATATAAAATACCACAATATTTAAAGGCCTTAACTCATTAAGGACTAATGTGAATTTAAATACCCAAAAACTGAGTCACTGTAGAAAAAAATTGGATAAATTCTAGTAAGAGGTATCGCAAATTGATTTTGCAGAGAGAGGTAGAGAATGGATGAAACTTCTTTAAAATGTTTGGGTAAAATTTAACACCTCGCAGAGAGTAGTTAGCGGTTCTAAAGTCGACAAATTTATCTAGTCAAAGAAACTGCACGAAAATGGGTCTGAAAAATTGGGGAAGTGAAATATTGAAAAACTTTTTTGGCACTTAATATTAATATGTGACCTCTATCTTATTAAAAAAAAAATTTACCTGTTTCAGACCACCCACCTGGGTTATAGGTATGATATTGTAAAATGAGCATTAAACAAGTCATTTTACAGTTTTATAAAATACTTTAAATACCGATTCTTTTTAATTATGCAGAAGATAATTTAAAAATTATTTTATTCAAAAAACATGGTGAAATTATTTAATATCAGTGATTAATGCGTAAGTGGGATATACATATACGATATCAATAGAAACACCTTATATATTTTATGTGTGAAGTTTCATCGGTTTTGAAAAAAGGAATCGGCGTCAGTCTTTAATGGGCTAATAAATTCAACTGTCTTTACTATTTCGTAAAAAAATTAGAATTAAAAACGATAACATCTCATTCTAGCAGTCGACGAAAAAAAAACTGATACCAACTCATTATTCTGCGTAAAGTTATATTAGTTAGAATAACATTTTTTTTTACTGCTGCACAATAGGTTATGTAAAGTAAATTTACAATCGACTACAAAAAAAAAAACTTTGAAAAATCTGTCGTCTGACAATAGTTACATTTCAAAATTTTGTATACTTGTTGATTATACTATAACCACAGACTTAAAACTACAATATCTATCACATGAGATATATACATTAATACATATAAAGCTTTTTATACATTAAAAAAAAAAAAAGAAATATCGATGGTGATGATGACAATAATGATTATATCCAACGAACGTGCTTTTAACGTAATCTCTAGTATTTAGATGCAATAATTGCGTTTGTATGTAAGAAAGAAGCAACAGTGAACAAAAAAATATGTATATAATAATACATTATGAAATAAACAGATAATAAAATAAAAATAATTTTAACAAATATTAAAAAAAAAAAATACTAATAAAAGGAGACGGGTATGTACAAACATATTTATTTACCATAATTATGTAAATATTTATAAAAAAAATACAAAAACAGAGATACAATTTATATAATATTTATAAATATTTATTTAAGAAAAAAACTTATTAAAATAAATATTTATTTTTGTTAAAAAAACAGATTATAATGAGCAGTAAAAATTCATTTATTTAAATAAGATAATTGAATCAATACAGTTAAATAATGTTGGGATAAACTAGTTTTTATTAAATGCTTTAAAACAAAAATTAGTTCATTAAATCCAAAAGAAATCACAAAAAAAAAAAAAAAATTAATAAAAAATTTTCAAATCCCTTTTACCTTTACTGAAAATTTAAGGTTTTAAGTTTAGTATATAGGCTTTTCTCAAAAATATCACAGCGCCACAAAATTGATCCCTAAAATTGAAAATAAGTGTAAATAGATCTTAAATACTGTAATGGCGTATCCAGTTTTTTCACTTATGGGCCAGATATTAATGCAAAACCGCAAATTTTCAACTGAATCAGACTACAGTTTTAGGTAATTAACTTTCATCAGTGATTCTGATAATACTGTAATATTTGTTATGTTTTTTTTATTGTCTGATTGCATCTATATGAAATTTTTTGCAATCACTGACCGTGGTATAGATAAACTGTTTTCTAATACTACATGCACTTCGTTTTTTTAATATCCCTGCGGGAAATGAAGGGTCGATTAATCCAAATGGGTAATTCTGTGATATATGATTGAGGAGCACGTCACGAAACTGGTGAAACCAAATTTGTGGTGCACCAAAAAGTGGTGAAATCTCCAATCACGTGACTATAGTTATGGTGACAAAACTTTCACTGATTGCTACCAGATATATCACGTTACTGGAGAAAAAGTAATATAACATCAAAGGTTACTGAAGCAATTGGGGTCGTTGCAGTTGAAGTTGCTACTGGTCATTGAACTGGTTCAAAACCGCTAGCAGTGGATGAAAACATGGCAATTAGTACCAAAGGATGCAGTTCCTTGAATGCTACCAAGTGGACACAACACTGAAGGAATTTGTTATGTACCGACTTTGTGACAGTAGGAATGTTGATGTAACATTTCACTGGTTTAAAATAATTGAATACGGAACTGTTTAGACAGTGACCAAGTTTGTCAGATGCGGCGATTTCTCGCCAAACGTCACGATCTTAATACTCGTTTGGCAAGTTAATTTTTGAGATGCCGACTGGTGGTTTTTTTTTGGCGATTTTTTTTTTGGCGATTTTTCGAGTGCATGGAGACTTCACACATAAAATATCGCTACTAAAAAACCAGAAATATATCACCAGAATACGATTGTTTGCGCAACTTTTTCAAAAACTTGAAACACTTACAAGAATATAAATTAAAATTGCAAAACTTCTGCATTTTGGTTTCGAAATATCTTGTTAAGATATTTTACAAGATTTTTGGCAGCGGGTTGTTATGTATAAGTAATTGGCGATTTGTAAGAATTTCTTTGGGTACAAAATTGAAACTGAGTATATATTTTGTTACTCTTCTTGATAAGTTATACATTAAATTTGTGCTGAATTGTTGTAGTTCCTTCTTTTTATAAAGATATGATTGTGAACTAGAATTGTAATGCAGAATACAAAATTAAAATGTTCATGAAGTGCTTTCTAGAAGTGTAAGAACATAAAAATGTTAGCAAATAAAGAAGAAACTTGCAAAAAAATCTAAATTTTGAACATCCGGACTTCTTATCTAGTTTATGTACTTTTCCAAATTTTAATTGTTATAATGAATTTAATGTTATAGTTTTGTGTTGGGTATAAACAAAATAAACTAATTTTAAAATTGATTTTTGTTGTGCATTTTTGAAGGTTTTTTGAACAGGTGGTATGACACGCTATTTTGAATAAGTGCGGTGACTGGTTCCGGACGTTCTATTTACGAACCAATACATAATATGTCACACGCTGAATAAAAAGTGACAGTGCAGTGGTACTTCACAAAACTATTCCACTCAAACTACCTATATAACAGAGCATATTGCGCTTAATATGTGACCAGTTTTCCTTCAACAATTTTTCTCGAGTTCTACGACACGTACACCTACACAAGTCACGTGATAACTTTTTTCCCACTGGTCTGTTGCATATCACATAAATCCTAAAATGGTCATACTTTGATACTAAATACTTCTAACTTGTACCGTAGCATATTCATTTCAGTCGGTACTGTGATAGGTTACCTTGGTCAAGTTATTCGCCACGTCACACAGTGCTTCACAGGTAGCAGTTGTCACCTCCTATGACAAGCCCATGTTAAAAGTACCGGCACTTTCATATAACAGAACCGAAACTATGACTGGTTCATACACACAAAGTTCTAGTCACGTGACCATACCCGAAGGGATATTTCTTGCATAAGTGATTAAACAAATTAGGCAAATTGGATATCAAACGAAGACGCATCTTACAGACACATCCACTGGTACATGAAACATGTTAGTGCATGTCCGAACATTTTTGTTATTAAAAAACAATTGTTTTCGAACACCACATTTGTATCTGAAGTTTTTGTTGATTTGAGTTCAAATTACCATATAATAATGTTTATTAAATTTGATCGATAATTGCTCAGCTGTAACACGATTTTTCCCGAAGAGATTTTTTAATCCACTTTAAAAGTATTTCAAAAATCAGAGTTTCTTAAACTGTTTAAGATGTGTTCATACAAAAGTGTTGTACTTTTGACTTCTTGTTTTAATCCCTAAACGTGCAATTGTTCACCAAAAAAAAAAAAAAAATGTGTCTAATATTATTTTGTCATCAACAACACATCATAGTTTCATTGAAATATGCGCATTCATCACTTGTAAGATAGTTTCCTTTTAAGATAATTTTTCTTAATATATATGTATGTACTTCATTTGCGGATCCAGGAAAAGATTTTGGGGAGAGGAATTAGAGAAGTTTTTATTAAAATTGCTTATTTCTTTTGCACTTTTGTATTGCAAAATTTCATTTTGCGAGAGGAAGTGTCCCATTTTCCATTCCCCTGGATCAGAGAATGATATAGCTTAAAAAATTACGTGTAGCAAAATTCAGCAAGAAAAGTTAATATTTGCGAAGGTTATTTTAACAAAATCTTTCACTACGGTAAATGTCTACCAAATATTTTCAAATTTTATTTAAAAAATCATACAAACTTGTGAGCATTTTAAAAATAAAATTTGTTTAATGCAATTTTGAAAAAAAATCTGGCCAATGAGTGGAAAAACTGGAAGAAAAAAACTATACAGCAAATTGGCCATGCGCTAAATTTTTTTAACTTCTGTGACGGTTGTATACTTTAACCAGTAAAAAATTTTCGTGTTTTTAGAAGCAGGATAAAATAAATGCGCTGATGTAAGTGCTTAATATTACGTTATATTGAGAAGCAGCAAATGAAACGAATAATTTTCGTATAATAATAAACAAAAAAAAAAAAATGAGCTTACCACTTTCCCTTACAAGGAAGCATGTTGTAAGCATCTTACCATAATCCCTTACAATGATGCAGATTGTAATGCAGAAAGTATCGTATCGTGGATAATAAACGATCTGCACCGTTCTCCCGAGTGAGTTCCGATTGTGTTTGGTGTTTTCGAGTATTTTATAAAAAATAATTAGTCATTTTACTTTTGCTGAAGAGCCCGTAAAAAAAACAAAATTTCCAATTGGAAATTCGTCATATAAAAATCGTGGCATATGTCAGCTGGTTTGTAAGGGATTCTTTTTGGCTTACTCCTTTACTAATCAGCTTGCATGTAAGCAGCGTTTTTTACCGGGTTATCACTGTACAGAATTACAACATTTACGAACCATTTTTTTTCAAGGGGCGTCAAAAAACATAAAAAATTTTAAAACTAAAAAAATGGTTTACATTTTAGAGTATCATGTATTTATTTGTTCCGTGATGGCACGCCAATAAGTGTTGGGAGATTGTGTAATACCAAAAGGAATCCAAAAGTTGAAAGTCCCAAACCAAAAAAATAAAAAGAACACAAAAAGTTACGATTTTTTTTTTGTAATTTTTCAACTTTAACATCAAGTTACAATTAGAACTATAGACCTAAAATTTTGCACTTCGATGAGTTAAAGTGTTGTTAATTCATGTATATAACCCGATTTTCTAAAATATAAAAATTGCGAAAGATATTGAAAAATAATATTAGTTTCAAAGGATTTAAAAATTTTTGACATAAACCCATGTACACACACTCTCATAAAAATTCTAAACTTTCATCCAACCGTATCGATTCGGTTGCTGCATTCTCGTAAATTCGGTTATTACAACCGAATTCGGTTGTCACAATCACCAATTCGGTTACAACAACCGACTTCAGTTGTGACAACGGAATTTACGAGGTTGCAGCAACCGAATCAATTCGGTTTTATGAAATTCTGTTGAGACAACCGAATTTGTTATGTGAGTGTAATTTTAAAAACTATGTAAGTGTAATTTTAAAAAAGACCTAACCATGTGGTTGATTACTAAGAAGACAAGAATGGAGCAAAATTGATTATTAATAGGTTTTTTGTTAAAGTTCTGCCTATTATATAGGCTCTAGCTTTTCTAAAACTTCGGGTTCTGATGAGATCTTTAGCCAGATCGAAATACTAGTATCAACCTAGCTAATATGTTTGATTTGCTTTATTTTTGTAAATATACGGAGGTTGAAAGCTCGTTATAAATTGAAAATAAAAAGAAAACAATTAAAATTTTTTTTTTTACAAATTTATATAAATTGTCATTGCAATTATACGCTTATGGGCTTAAAAACACTACTTAAATAGAACATTAATTAAAATTTTCATTATAATTTTTTTGTTGAAATATTTTCTTTTTCTAACTAACTCTATTCAATAACGACAATAACACTGTATTATATAGTATTTAAAAAGAGATAAACCAGCAAAATATTTTTCTCAAATTGTTGCATAAAACAAATCAATATGTGTTTTTTTTTTTTAGAATTCAAGTGTAAAGCCCAACTTAATCAGATATAATTTAAATATATAAGAAATCTATACCTTTACTTATTAAAAAATTACGCAAAAAACAAAAACTTGTTTTAATAATATATCTAAAAAACTTTTGCTGGGTAGTTTATATGTGTGTGTGTTTATGTATATTACCCAGCATACCATATGCGCTCTAAATGAGCTCATAAAGACTCTTTTGTCGGAACGCTGAAGCTCATAATGAGTTCATAAAATAATCATAAACAGTCATAAAACGCTCATATTTGAGTGGCTTTTTCCACTAAACTGGTCACTGGAATTTACCGTTATCTGTCAGCGTGCAGAAATTACTCATAAAAAGCACATAAAATCTATCGTTTATGAGCTTAGAAATATGCGCGCAGAAACCACGCATAAAAAACTCAAAAAATTTACCGTTTATGAGCTCAGAAATTTACACGCAAGAAACACTCATAGAAAGTCATAAAATCGATCGTTTATGAGCCCAGAAATATGCACGCAGGAAACACTCACAGAAGCTCATAAAATCGCTCATATATGAGCTCATATATAAGAGCGCTCCGATAATGGTATGCTGGGTAGCATGATCTCGTTTGTGTGTATGTGAACAAATAATTTTGTTTATGCCTTAAAGGCTTTTTTATTTAGAGATATTTTAATTTATATTTGATTATTTTTATTTTACTGTGTGTGTGTGAGTATAGATTACAAATACTGGTATGAAAAATTATAAACTCAGATGTATAATTGTTTATGGTTTTTGAAAACAGATTATAGATATTGTTTAGATTATTTACCTGTATATGTTTGCCTTTATATGTATGTATTTGAGTATAAACAATGTTTACTAGTGTACTTATATCTGTGTTTCCATGGAAATGTATGTTTGTGATGTTAAAGGATTTTTAATTACAATGTGCATTTTATGCCTTAAAGGCAAAGAAAAATAAATGAATTTCATTTTATACATATAAAACAATAACAGAAAAAATAGCAATTTATTTCTAAATAGTATTTGTATATTTGCATGTGTTCACAGGAAAATGTGTGAACGTGTTTAGGCTAAAAATTCACATATTTAATCCTTTCATTCCCAAAAATAAAACATTGTATTTAAACATGTCTGCACGAATGCTCAAAATAGCAAATAATACATTTTGGTTATTTTGTTGTATTTAATATTATTTTGAGAGAAAAATTAATTAAAATATTGATGTGATTTTTATTTACTTTTATCAAATAAGTTAAGAAGATCAAATATAAAATATTATTTTAATTAAACCTGAGGAATAGACAAATTGAAATTTATAAGAAATAAGAAATAAGAGATTTCAAAATTTTTTGGTGCTTAACACTATTTGTATGTTAAATTGGCATAGTTTTGGTATTCAGGCAAAAATCTGATATTATACTAAACAAATTAAGAAACCTATTAGGAAACTGATGTTACTAGGAATTGATCCTAAAAAATGTATGAAAACTTTGATTTGAAACGTTGTTTTTTTTTCTGTTCACATCGTTTTTTAAGCTCAAGTCAAGAGAAAAAAACGGTATGTGAAAAAAACAAGTAAAAAAGTAAAAGTCGGGCATGTCAACTATAGAATAACCTACTACCAGTCTGCTTGAAATCAAAAAGTATTTGGTTCCAAAAATTTAAAGAATTAAAAATGAGTTTAGCCAATATTTATCTAAAAATAGGTAAACAAATTTAAAATCAGTATTTATTTCTGATTTTACTTAATATTAGGAGTATACACTTAAAAAAAATACTTAAGTATATACCTACTGCACTGAGAGAATTATCTGCATGATATTATAGAATTTTTGGCAAAAAATAAATTGAAACTTTTCATTAAGCTGATGCAAGCTCTCATGCAATGGAATGATAAATATCATTATATTTATTTAAAACAAAAGTTTCATACACTCAATGAAGAAATTTCATAAAAAACTGATTTCATAAAAAGTAATTTTTTTTTTTAGATATCTATCTGGTTTATCTGTGCGGGGTTGTGGGTTCGATTCCCTGCAGAGGCACTGGTCTGTTTTCACTACAACGCGCCGAAGGCCATAGTAGCTAGTGCTCGGTTAGGGTAATAGTACATAATTTGTAATTATATGATTATTAATTAATAAAAAAAAATAAAAAAAAAAATAATATTTTTAATCTGCTTTAAACTTAAAACCGCCATAAGTTTTGCACCGTTGAAGATAACTAAAATATGCATAAAAATGTATACATGTCATTCAAAAAATTTTTTTTTAAATATTTTACCTCAGTGTCGAGAATTTTTGATGGTCGTTATATGTTCCTTCGAATATGACCTAGCAAACTGATATGATATGATTTGTATGTGATTCCGTAACTCCGCTAAGACGGGATATTTAAAAATGCATACGGGCGCGAATGAGATAGCTTCACCATTGTAGGCCTGGCCAAAACGATAAAGCAATGGACATTAAATTTTGAATATTTGATTAAATCTTAGTATAAATGGGGATTAAATGATAGAAAGTTAAAACTTTAATGACCTATGCAAAGCCTTTAATGTTGAAATCTGAAACTTAAAATTTTAACATATACTAGATTAGTTAGAGGTTAACAAATTATAAAAGAAGAACAATCCATTAAACATTTATTAAATCTTTTTCTATATATATAAACTATTTATTTTGAAAGTGGTATGTGTCACATTGTTTTTAAAAGGATATATAAGGGTTTTTCATATGATTCTTTTTGTAGCTGTATACGGCAACTTTTTATATACTTATCTCAACAGGTTACATAAAATGTATTTATAGTTTAAAGAAAATTGCATATTTATTGCGAAAACCTACTCTTTTTCAGTATTGAATGGACTAACTTATACCACTTTCAAAATAAATATTTTAAAAACTGGGGGATTATTATGTTATTCGATTCGAAAAATTTTAATCGAATTCGGAAATTTTAAAACTTTTGTAAGATATTATCTGTACTTAAAAGTCAAACTTTTTTTTCTTTTTGCATTTAATAGATCATTGTCTAGATAACGTTATCAACATTTGTACCCATTAAAAGCTACTTTTTATTACTTTATTTTCAATGTAAAAATTGTGTTCGAATCGAATTTCCTTTCGAATTATATAATAATCCCCCTGTTGTTCATAATAAACATACAATATTTTTAGTTTTTTTTGTAAATTTTTAAGAAAATTGGAAAAGTATTGGAGTTTTTTCTCATTATTTTATACATAGAACATTATTTGTTATATGATAAAACTTGCTTAAAAAGGGCATTTTAAAAAAAAAGTAACGAAATTGCGAACTTCGCGAAAATGGTACGTGCTGGAAAAAATTCGAAGAACATTTATGGAATATGGATTTCAATGTTTATAAGACCCATGCAATTTTTGTATGTTTAGGATATCCGTGTTTTACAAAATAACGTAGAATACTAGAATTTAGCTACAATTTCAGCGATTTTTGAAATTTGACAAAAATGTTAGTGCAGTAAATAAAAGCCATTTAATACTAAGAAACTCCAACATTATCTCAATTTTTTTGAAAATGGACGATGGAAAATGGATACGAGTGGTTGATATATCGGCATTTTAAGACCGTTTTATATAAAAAGAACATTTTAAATGATAATAACAACTCGTTCAGAAAAACAGTATTTGTTTGTTTTTTTAATAGTAGGTTAAATGTATATTCTTTAAAAAACAAAGTTTACTGATAAGTTTTTAAATATACGAGGGCAGATCAATAAGTCCGTAACTTTTCGAATTTCCCTCGTAGTTATATGAAATGCAACACTGCTCCCATCAAGTACCAACTGTTAATAGACTACTGTCAAATTTTGAGCAAGTTCCGTCATTTACTTTGCGTTTACCAGCTGTTCAAAACATACTACCTGGTCGATTTTTTTAAAAATGGAAAAAAGTGAATTTCAAATTCTCATTAAATATTATTTTTGCGAAAAAAAAACAGTCAATCAAACCAAAGAAAAGCTTGATAAATACTATGAGGACTCTGCACTATCGATTACAATTGCAAAAAAGTGGTTTACTGACTTTCGTTGTGGTCGCACAAGTACCAATGACGCTGAACGTTCTGGACGGCCAATTGAGGTCAATACCCAAAAATGTCGAAAAAATCCACGATATGGTGTTGGCCGATCGAAGAGTAAAAGTGTGAGAGATTGTTGAGGCATTTCATATGTCAGTGTGGTTTTGATTTTAAATATTCAGTTGGGTATAACAAAGCTGTCTGCAAGATGGGTGCCGCGTTTGCTCTCAATTGACCATAAACGTAATCGTGGTCAATAAGGTGATGGCAACAGTTTTTTGGGATGCACGCGGGATAATCCACATCGATTACCTTCAAAAGGGAAAAACAATAAACGGCGAATATTATGCCAACTTATTGGACCAAGTTAACGAGGATTAAAAAAAAAAACGACCCCATATGGGCAAGAAATCCCTATTTCATGGACCTCGAAAAATCCTATTTTTTGGAAGGGATACAAAAATTGGAGAAACGTTGGACTAAGTGTATTGAGCTAAAGGAGATAATATTGAAAAAAAATTTTGTTTTTGCCAAAAAAACTGTGTTTTATTCAAAAAGTTACGGACTTATTGATCCGCCCTCGTACTATAACCCGTTACATTAAAATAATTGTGAATGTACCACTCTCAAAATAAGTGGTTGATATATCGGGATTTTAAGCCCGTTTGATATATTTTTATAAAGGTTTTGTTTTTTTTTTAATACAATTTGAAGTTTTATTGAAAAGCTCCTTGAAAGCTAGTAAATCTGAATGCAGTTTTATGTAGTACAAGAACCAGAGGGGGTTTTTTTTATTGAAATACAAAGATAGAGCCTGAGGTATATACTTCAAGAGAGTTCATATAAATATGTCTTTTCGCATATTTAATAATTTTTGAAAAAAAAAGCTTAAAATAAAATTTCTGAGTTGAACTTAGCGCGCAGAAAGTTATAATTATTTTGTAAATTAATGTCTTATTCAGTTCAGCTATGGAATAATCTATTATTTTTCACTTACATAATTAATACTCATGCACACATATTTTTTTCTTTGACATCCATAAGACTAATTAATCAACATCAAAAATTCAGAAATTTATCATTTATATGCAAAATAACATACATTGTATTGATATAAAGATGTATTCACATAAATATTTATAACGAAATTTATACAAATATATACAGTGAAACAAACACATAATGGAAATTGATGACATACAAATTATAAAAGCCTTGTTTTAAATTTTTAGTGAGTGTGTAAACGTGATGCTTTAAATCTAACTGACAGTTGCTTTTGATATAAAAAAGGAAACATTTTGGAAATTGATAATGATTCTTAAACAAATTCTCAGTAATATCAATTCAATTTCTAAATTTTTGCTCAAAGCTTTATTTTTTGAGATTTATTTTGTTATTTAAAGATTTCACTTTACATGTTTTTAAGTAAATACTAATAAAAACTAATTATTGAAGCGTGTACATATGAAATGAAGCCAATAAAACCACATTGAGTTGTTAATTAAGTGGCTTTTTACAATTTTGTTTTATTAGTTAGTGTGTGTTAGTTGCTGTTGTTGGTGTTGATGTTTTTGTACAACTATGTATGTAGTGGATTTTTATTATATGTTTGTGTTGGTGTTTATGTACTCTCTGCTTAAAACGGAAATGACCAAAATTAATATTTAATTACTATTTAATATAACAATAATTTATGTTTATCATCGAAATATAATTATGAAAAAAAGTAAGAATTTAAATACAAAAATTAAATAAAGTTATTAATTAATGGTTGCAAACTGAATTATATAATATTAAATTAAATTCCATAGAATGTATAATGAAAACTGTATGTGGGTGTGTAACTAAGTATTGAACAATAATATAAATTAAAATTAAAAAAAGAAAAAAAACACGTCTAATTTTAATAATTAAAAATCATTCATACGCTATATTAACAACTAAAGACTTTAACAAAATCAAAATATGTACACAGAGCTTCGAAAGAATTGATTAAAGTTGAGCTTAATTCACATAGAATTAAATTCTGAATTAGCTATTGTTCACAGATTATTCCGTTAAACCATTCTCTTAGAATTATTCATTAGCTTTATTCAAAAGCTTTAATTGGTTTGGAATGAATTGGCAACATGAATAAATACACTATTATGTTCATTCAAAATTTTACTAATTCAAGGAAGACATTTCAGTATCATTAACTTAATACTAAGAAGTTTGACACAATCACAAAAATAAAAACAAATTCACAAATTATAAAATGTTTTGTTTTTTTTTTGTATAGACTAATTATAAGTATGATTTTTTTGTATTTTGTAAATATTTCTGTTAAATGTTGACAAATGGAAACGAGAAGAAAAAAAATCGATTGCTTTTACATATTAGTCAAATTCAAATCACATGTAATTTTAAAATGCATTGATTTATATAAAAATTTTCATTAATTTTTGAAATGTGAAACAAAATATTAGTGCGGATTTCAAAAAAATTTTAAATGATTTTATTAAGTTATATCAAATTGTATTAAATTATATAATATTATATATTACTTGATCTAATTAGGTAGTCCCATTTTTGGATCATATTATGTCAGATGAGATCCCATGTTAGCACATGTCATTTTCTGATCAGCTAATGTATGATGTGATACATTAGCTGATCAGCTGCTATTAGGGTGGTCCTTATATTGCACTTTGTCGATTTATGCTGCTCCCAACCCCTAAAAACGTGAAACGATGTCTAGAAAGTAAATTCTGAAAATTTGAGCAAAATCGATTAACCCTACGATGCTGCTCAAATTGGTCAAAGTTTGAGTTCCTGGGCCAAAATGGCCAAAATTGGAAAACAATTTATAAATTAACATTTAATGAATATATCAAAACCTAAATACTCTTTGATTTACATTTGCCCAGAAATACTCTGATAAAAAATATAAAGTTTTTGGGATATCGTTAACTAAAAACCCAAAAACTTTATATTTTTTATCAGAGTATCTCTGGGCAAATGTAAATCAAAAAGTATTTAGGTTTTGATATATTCATTAAATTTTAATTTATAAATTTTTTCCAATTTTGGCCATTTTGGCCATTTTGGCCCAGGAGCCGAAACTTTGACCAATTTGAGCAGCATTGTAGGGTTAATCGATTTTGCTCAAATTTTTAGAATTTACTTTCTAGACATCGTTTCACGTTTTTAGGGGTTGGTATCAACATAAATCGACAAAGTGCAATATAAGGACCACCCTAATGACTATATATATTTACATATACCCCTATCGCTACTTTTTTCATCGGGTTACTAACATTGTGAAAAATATCACTAATATTGAAAACAAAAAATCGGCAAAAATTAAAAAAGATCGCCTAAATATAAATTAAAACTTCGATAACATGAACACTAAAAACCCTACCATGTTTTAAAATTTTATCGATTTTTTTTTTTAATTTTTGTGATTTCTTCCCAGACTTTTTGGCATTTTTTCAGTTTTCTCGATTTGTAAATTGTACCGAGTTTTCTCGATTTTTTTTTTTCTAAATGTTGGGCCATTTTCCAATCTCTTTTTTCTCAAATTTTAAATGTTATTTGAGCTTGTGCGAAAAGTGTGACAGTTCTATATCAAACGAAATTATATTTAATGACCTATCTAAACAATTTGATTTGAAGCCCATACATGACATATTACTGAAGGTATTTAGGTTTTGATTAGGAAAAATCTGAATTTGTACTACACTCAATTTTACTACACTCATGGAAATAAATCCGAAAAATTCGCTGATAAAGCTACTAAAACTTTGTTAAAAATTACGTTGTAGAAAAAACTTCTAATGTTATCAGATTTTTTTTTTTTGCAAAATATTAGTAAGCTAAGAATAGCATACCAAAAAAACTGTAAAACTTAAAAACTTTTAGTTACATTCGAGTTAAGTTTAAGTTAATTGAAAATATCAATTAATTCTGCTAGAATCAGAAAAATTCTTTGCTAAATATATGCAGACAAAAACCAGCAAACAAAAAAAAGTAATATCGGCAAAAGTTTTGCTTTACCTTAAATTTAGTAGAACGCAAACAACAGTAAATTTTGCTTGTGAAAGGCGTGGTAGAGAAGAATGTGTGTATTTTCTAAAAATCATAACTACATTGTAAATTTTCATTTTTTTCTGAATCAGACTGCGCAGTTTCTGGTACCCTGTTTTTTTTTGAATAATGTAATATTTGTTATGTTTTCATTTGTTCGATTGCGTTTATATGAAATTTTATGTGCACTCGCTGACCGTGGTATATATAAACTTATTTATAATGTCACATGCACTCGCACTACACGTTAGACAGAGCGCTTTAGCCTACTGATCTATCGTCAGCTCGAGTTTTGTTGTGATTAAAACTAGTTTTATTCAATACACTGTGTTTTTGTTCTTGCATACATAATCTCAGAAGTACAACTCCAACACAACACAACAGTTCTATTTTTAGAAACTTACCTCACTCTAATGTCCACTGTTTTCCCATATGTTGTAAGTAATGCCACATCTATGATATATTCTTTGTATTTTGCTAATATCCACAAAAATATTTGCTAAACAAATGTAGACTGCTAATTTCAGAAGTGCTAATTTTTATTTGTAAAAAAAAACTGGAAAAAGTTGGACAATTACACATTTTTTTGTAATTTTTTATTTTTTTGTCTAAATATAGCAAATTTATTATTGATGATTATTAATTAGTAACTTTCAATTAACTAAACTTTTTGTAGATTAAACATATTCATTTTTGCTTTGCTTATCTTACTAATATTTAGAAATAAATCTGCTAATTTTAGCAGTTTTTTTTTGTAATCATTTTGAACTAATTTTTAGTAGTTTTAGCAAAAATAAAGTATTTTTGCAGTTTTTATGGCATTCTCAAAAATTTGAAAATTAATTTTCAGTTCTTTAAAACTCTGTCAAAGTATGCTTATTAGGTAAAACACAAATATATACATCCAAGGGCATGTGTGTATTAGTGTGTGTTAGTCATAAAGTAAGTTAAAAACCAAAGACAATGTGCAACCACATGTATAACTAATAACATTTCAAACTCATTTTGCAAAAACCATTTGTCATAAACACACTAATACACAGTAACCGAAAAATGTAGCAACCCAGTAAATAATTCTTATGTGATTTTGCTGGTACGCTTATACATTAATGAGACTTTTTTTGTGGGTTTTTGTATAAAATTTTTAATATTTTTTTAAGATAAACTCTGGAAAATTGAGCTTCATAAAGTAGAAAAAAATAAAGCATATTTTCAAAGATAAATAAATGTTTTTTGTAAAAAATTTGTATATACTCTCTTACAAAAAATTGTTTGCTGGGTAGTGATGATAACTCGTACCCAAAATATAAACCTTAAACAAAGGTAAACGCATACAAAGTTTTAATGTTAACCAATAAAACCAGTTAGTTTGCTTTTAACATCTTATTGCACCTTCTTGTATGTATTTGTATGTGTGTGTGTTTGTTTAAATATAGGAGATAATGAAGTAAAACCAAACATCAGCAACACAAAAATAATAGCAATATTAACAAGCTATGAAAACTAAGTAAACACAAGCTCTAGCACACACACTTGCACTCACGCATCCTCTCACGCACCTTATTCTGGTTATCTGCAAAATTTTAGGCTCAGAAGTAAAATATATCATTTTAACCACAAACTGAGATTATAACCACAAGATTTTATAAAACTTACAAACAAACATTTGTTAAGGCCCAATAACACAACAGTCATTTTATATGGCTAAATACAAGGACAATGCATTAGTTAGAGTTGGAAAATTTTGTTTTATATGAGTCATTCCATGTCAGACTGTACGATTTTTGATAAAAATTGACTTCGATGTCTCCGATTTCTTTCAAAATTTTAGTACGTATTCTTCATTAAAAAATATTTTACACGTGTTACCAGAAAAATATTACACATTTTTTTTTCCAAAAAGTTATGTGCATTGTAAAATCGTCAAAATAGTGAAAAATCTTCTGAAATGACAACTTTTAAACTAATGTTTTTCTAAAACTACTAAATGCATTTTAAAAATATTTTTTTATTTTTTAAAATTTTTTTTTTTTTTATTTTTAAAATTTGTTTTTTTTTACTTAATTTCTGTTTTCCACCATCTTCGAACAAGTCGAAAAATCTGAAAAAAATATTTTCTTAAAGCTCAATATAATCTTAATAAGTGCGCCCCGGTAGGCTAGTTGGTAGCGTGCTGGCTTATCAGTGCGAGGGTCGTGGGTTCGATTCCCACAACACGCTACAACGCGCCGAAGGCCATAGTAGCTAGTGCTCAGTTAGGGTAATAGTATATAATTTGTAATTAATAAAATAAAAAACCTTAATATTCCCTGTAAATTTCAGAATAGAAGTCAAATGTATTCTATTTTTTTCCGATTTTTTCCAATTTTTTCCATTGTAGTACCACGAAAAATTACATTTTGTATGTGAACATTATATTTTCAAGCGTATTAACGAAAATGTTAATGTATGCAAAAACACACGCTAACAAATTCATATTGTTCTGGAGCATTATTTGTTTTGCTTTTTCTATGTGCAGTTAGATTTTTTTGTATGTTTTACTTGAAAATGTAATTTTTCGTGGTACGACAATGGAAAAACATCGTCAAAAAATAGAATACATTCGACTTCCATTCTGCAATTTACAGCGAATATTAAGGTTATATTGAGCTTTAAGAAAATATTTTTTCAGATTTGTCGACTTGTTCGAAGATGGTGGAAAACAGAAATTAAGCAAAAAAAACAAACTTTAAAATAAAAAAAAAAAAATATTTTTAAAAAGAAGGTTCAAATTTTAAAATCCATTCACTAGTTTTAGAAAAACTTCAGTTTAAAAGTTGTTATGTCGTATGACTTTTCACGATTTTGACGATTTTCAAATGGCCATAACCCTTTCAAAAAAAAAATTTTAATTTTTTTCTGGAAACACGGGTAAAATAAAGGATCCGCCATCTAACGTTTTTTTTTCAACTAGTGCTTATTTCGTGAATGGTAACACTTAGCTCATGTCTGATTTGACAGATAATTAGTTTTATCCTTCCGCTGAACGAATATGGTTGTGTATACGCTTGAACAACGCTGGGAAATATTGCGACATTACTTTGAAAATCATGGTAATGAGCAAGGAGTGGCCGTTACAGTCAATGGCGATCGTTATCGGGCCATGTTGAACGAATTCTTGTTCACAAAAATTGAAGAGGAGGATATTGGCAACATTTGGTTTCAACAGGACGGCGCTACGTGCCACACAGCCGAAGCTACACTCGATGTTTTGCGCCCTGTTTTTGAAGATCGCATTATCAGCCGCAGAGCTGATGTCGTTTGGCCACCTCGGAGCTGCGATTTGACACTGTTGGACTATTATTTGTGGGGTGCCGTCAAAGATAAGTGTTACGCCAACAAGCCAGAGACAATTGACGCTTTAAAGGACAATATTCGTGAAGCCATTGGTGAAATACAGCTGCACACAATCGATAATTCGATAATGTGCTTAAAAATTGGACCAATCGTGTAGGCTACTGCATGGCCAGCCGAGGCAGCCATTTGAATGAAATTATTTTCCATTATTAACCGCAAGGATTGTACTTTCAAATAAAAAAAGAAATTTGAGAAAATATTCAGTAGTTTTTTTTTTATAGCATTTAAAAAAAAAAAAAAGTTATTTGGCGGACAATTTATTTTTTAATGTTTAATGCGTCTGGCAAATTTAAAGTAAATCGGAAGAGCTGTTGTAAAAAAAGTGTGCGGTCTGACATGGAATGACTCATATGCATTAAATCAAGTTGTATATTAGACCACCCTTATGTGTAAACATTTCTTTTTACCGCTCCCCGCTCATTTTCTGGTGCATTGGGGATAATAACTAATTTCCGTGCAAAAGGTTTTCCTCTGAGATGCAAACATTCAATTCAAAATCGCCTTTTACTCTTAAAAATTGACTAAAATTAGTTGAAATATTTTTTGGGGTATAACTTTTAGAGAAAAGTGCTACATAAGCATTTTTATTCAAAATGAAATGACAAACATTTTTCTCAGAAGCATGTGATGTTGTAAGCGGTGAAAATCAAAACTTGTGTCATACCTTTTTTTTTTTTGAAACGGTTCCAATGTTATTAATTTATAAATTTATTTCAGTTTAGGGGTCGCCAAATTGTATGGTAAAATATATGAAAAATATAGCAGACTTACCATTATCAAAATTTCAAATTTAAATTTATTATATTTTGGGCAAGTGTGAACCTGCCTAATTTTTTCGATATTGTAATCGATTACAAAATAATACCGGTTCTAAATTTTGCTAGATAATCGACAAAAATTTAAAATAACAATTGCACGATCGTACTACTTTCAAAGTAAGTAGGTAATAGGGTTAGCAGGGAATACTGGTAAAATAACGTTATCGATCCAAAAACGTTTTTAATTATGTACGGTTGCTCTTAAAATGTCATAAGCAGAACAACGTTATCCTTAAAATATCGTTACCTGTATAACTGAAGTACGAGTATCTTTAAAATACCTATACCAAAATAAAAAAAAGTTCGATACTCTTAAAATATAGCTCTGGAATAGATGAATAGAATAAATAAAGATACCGAAATAACTGAAATACCAATACAAAACAAACAAATAATCAAAAGAGTTCCATAAAAAATATACTTTCTTTGAATGATTTGTTGAATAAAAAATAAATTTCTTAACTTATAGAAAGGTTAACGGTAGTCAGCAATTTTGCCGAAAGTTTTTAACAAAAATATCAAACAGAGAAACAAGACCAATTTGTCAAAGAAATGTATTCAAAGTAGTAAATGCTCACTTGCAATTATGAAAGCAAACAACTATAAACAATGGCAACGGTATTTTATCGATAATGTTATAGCAGTTATTTACTTAACGGTATTTTAAGAGTATCGATATTTCATTTATGTTGGTATCGGTGTTTTAAGGATGATTTCAATTATTTAGTAACGGTATTTTAAGGGTAACGGTATTTCGGTTAACTCGGTAAAGGTATTTGAAGGGCACCGATAAAAATTGAAAGGGGTTTTCAACGATAGCAGTATTTTAGCAGTATTACCTGGCAATCCAGTTACCAACTTACGTTGAAGTTTGGACCATCATACAATTGTTATTGTTTTTAATTATTTTTCTATTAACCAGTTAAGTTTCATGTCCAAACAAATATTTAATCCATTAAAATATCGAGAAAGTTTGACACGATCACACTTGATGTGTCCAAAATATAATAAATTGGAATTTGGATTTTGGTAAGTGTGCCATGGAAAAAACCATATATTTTTGAATTGTTATTGGATTATTAAAACTAGTTGTAATACCATACAATTCGGCAAAACATAAACTGAAATAAATTTTTAACTGGAGCCATTTGAAAAAAAGTTATGGCACAAATGCTGACTTTCACCGCTTACTATATCACGATTCATCCATCATTGATAGGTAAAAAATGCTTACGAGAAAAATGTTCGTTATTTTATTTTGTATAAAAAATGCTTATACAGACAGCACTTTTCTCTAAAACCACCAGTTTAATAGTTACACTGGAAAAAAAAGATGTTAACTCATTTTAGTCCATTTTCATTGGTAAAAGTCGATTCTGACTGGCTTGTTAGCATCCGAGATGAAACATTTTTGCACGGAAATTTTTTTTTATTTCCAATGTGCCGGAAAATGCGCGGGATTGGTAAGAATAAAACTTTTGCACATTCCTTATACTTTACGGGAGCTTTATTCTATATCTACACTCAAAAAAAAAAAATAAAATAAAATAAATAAATAAATTAAATTAAATCAAATTTAAAGAAATGGATTTGCTAAAATCAGCCAATTTTTATTAGCTACAAAATTTGTATAATAATCTATTACTTTTTTTTTTTTGAAAGAGAAGCTACACTTAGGAAATTCTTCCTATTTGTTAATCTGTTGCTTTCTTTGGAAAGGGGATAGAGGAGAGATTGAAGATGTGGAAAGATAAAGGGCTTCAGACATGGCAGCACAACAATTGCGCGAGATGATAAGTCTTAGAACATTTTTGCTCGCCATGGAGAGTATGATAGAGAGTTGACATATTTATTGAAGCTTTTTGGTTCATAGTTCTGAGTCATTATTTTACTTCGGTGAAAGTGCTATGGAAACACCGAAGACGGGCACTGCGATACGGGGGGACATGGAAAATTGAAGCTTATACGGGTGAATAATCTATACACACAGGCAATCAATTCCAAATGCCAACTTTGAAGAGGCTCTGACGACAGAATATGGGCGGTATAACCCGGTTCTCACGGCAATCGGACTATGTGCCAGAACCATTTGGATTTATCCGAGCAAGGATTGCCACTGAGGCTTTAAGGAAAATTAAAAATTATTTAAAGTCGTTACAACAACAACAGCGAAACGTATGAGCGATAGAAAACTAATACATATTATTTTTCTAAATTGATGTTGTCGCCGCTGGTGCTCGAACATGGGACCATCTGTGTAACAGTCCAACCATTACACCACAACGCCCACAGAATAGGGAACAATTTTAACATAAAAAATTAATTAAAAAAATGTGAAGTAGATTATAGAAAGTTTCACTTTATTAGCTAACTTTTTTTATCCAAGTGTACTGTTATTATTATTATTGTTTATATCCTTTAGTTCTAATATAACTGTTATAAGAAAGATAAAAGATAACATTAACCACAATGGAAAACATTTGCAAAATTTGATTAAAGCTGTAGACTACAATTAGTAAAAAAACTAAGGGAACCAAATTTAACGGAAAGGTCTAGATGATTCTTTGAAAACGTTGTAGAGTACCACAAACAATAATTTTAGTTGGTCACATTTTTATTTCAAAAGATTTCTGCCACTAATTTCTTTCCATTTATTTGTAAAAAAAGTGTTTTTAAAAGGACTAAGAGCTCTAATAATTTCCTTTAAAATTTTTTACTGTTCTATATAATGCCATTATTTATCGAAAATGTAGTTTTCTTAGCTTTTGAAATTGTAACTTTTCGTAATATAAATCTACAACATCAATTGAATTGCAATTAACTAATTTAGAACTTTCATTAATGGGCTTATTCTAATAAAATGTGACAATTTTTTTTTTTTGTTATGATATTTGTCACTTTTCTTGTTACATAAGTTTTTAAAAAATTTGTTATCGCATTCTATTTTTTTTTTTATGACAACAAAAAGTTTTTTAAATTTCACCATTCTATGGTGAAAGCTTTTTATGTCAAACGGAAAAAATAAAATAATAAAAAAACTGACAAAAATGTAATTGAGCGAGATGATAAGTCTTAGCACAGTTGTTGCTCGCCATCTGAGGGAGAGCTGGCCAACTTTTTTTGATTCATAGCCCTGATTCATTGTTTTACGTCGGTGGGGAACACCGAAGATGTACGCTGCGATACTAATGAGGGATAGAAAACTCACATACATATTATTTTTCTAAATTGTTGGCGTTGTGGTGTAATGGTTAGCGCGTTGGACTTTTACACAGAAGGTCCCGGGTTCGATCCCCGGTGCCCTCATACGTATCATACGTATCGCAATGTCCACCTTCGGTGTTCCCATAGCAATTAACCCCACCGAAGTAAAATAATGAATCAGGGCTATGAACCAAAAAGCTTCAATAAGTTCGCCAACTCTCCATCAGATGGCGAGCAAGAACTGTTCTAAGACTTATCATCTCGCGCAATTACAGTGTTGCCATGTCTGAAGCCCTTCATCTTTCCCCACCTTTCATCTCTATACTATCCCTTTCCAAAGAAAGCAACACACTAAATATATAGGAAGTATTTCCTGAGTGTTGCCTCTCTTTTAAAAAAAAAAAAAAATTTATATTGTCGTCACCGGGACTCGAACCCGGGACCATCTGTGCAACAGTTTATTAGGTTAACATTTTTAATATAACTTAAAAAAAAAACTTAAAAATTACATCGAAATTCAATTAAACGCTCTTCAATATAATTAAAAAAAATTTAACAATATGCCTTAAATTTTGAAACTTCTGAATATAATGGAGATCCATTTTGGGTATTATTGGCATCGTTGAATAAAGTTGTCTGACAGGATTTTAAGTGTTTTTTGAAATTATGGCACAGGGCTAGCTATTTGTAATTTTAATTTAACTCTCCCCTACAAGTTCCATATAAATTTTAGTCGTGATTTAAAGCTTAGCAATCTAAAATGGTTAAAATATATATATATATATATATTGGAAATGTCTAATTGAGAATTGATCACTACAAATTTAAAATAATCAATAAGGATGTAATCTTGACATCATTTATATCAAATGGTTTAGCCTTGCAAAGAGATTTTTGGAACTTTTCTTAAACACCGAAATTTTTTAATATATCAACAATGACATTTAACTCAGATTTCGCTAAATCCTTAGTTTATTTTTTGTCAGATCAAATACCATGAATCAGGACAACTATTTTGAAAGAGATTTAGCTATTTTAAAAATATTATTTAAGACCCTTTTTCGCTCACAAAAAATGATATTTTACGAAACAATAAAATTTTATTTCAATGTGAAATTAACATTTTTTTTATATTTTTAATTATTACCATTAAAGTCATTTCGTTGGCAATTTTCAGTGCATTTTTGAAGTTAGTCTTCAGTTTCAAAGCCACAGATTCAAGTTAGATGGCCTTTAAACAGTTTTTTATATAATGTCCTTTTTAAAAGTCATAATTTCGAACCAATTCGAAAAATTTTTAAAAAATAAAATGGAGCAACATTGATTATTAATAGGTTTTTTGTTAAAGTTCTGCCTATTATATAGGCTCTAGCTTTTCTAAAACTAGTATCAACCTAGCTAATATGTTTGATTTGCTTTATTTTTGTAAATATACGGAGGTTGAAAGCTCGTTATAAATTGAAAATAACATAAAAATAATCTCGATGTATATAAAAACAAAAAACTAATATAACTGTAAAAAATATTACTTGAGCCAGAGTACACACTAAAAATTTTTTATATAAATAGAACATTTTTGGTCTTCAAAATTTAGTAACGTCATGATGCTTGTTAGGAAAAGACCTAACCACGTGGTTGATTGCTAAGAAGACAAGAATGGAGCAACATTGATTATTAATAGGTTTTTTGTTAAAGTTCTGCCTATTATATAGGCTCTAGCTTTTCTAAAACTTCGGGTTCTGATGAGATCTTTAGCCAGATCGAAATACTAGTATCAACCTAGCTAATATGTTTGATTTGCTTTATTTTTGTAAATATACGGAGGTTGAAAGCTCGTTATAAATTGAAAATAACATAAAAATAATCTCGATGTATATAAAAACAAAAAACTAATATAACTGTATAAAACTAAGGGAATTTTCGCTAATTTGATATGTTCGCTAAAGTGGACCTTTTGCATGCATATGTCAAAACTGTTAACTATCATCAAGTTAAATTTCCGCTATCACTATCGGCTTGTAGGACAGGTTTTCGGGTTTTATTGTGTCTTTACAATAAAACGCAACATAAAGTACAATTTTTCGTTAACATATATAGCAAAGAACAAAAAGTTTTAAAGAATTTTCGAAGTCGGATTTTTGCAAACGGTAAGAATTTTATTCACAATTTTAATAAAACTAATTGATTCCATATACAAATAATAAATAAGAAATTTGAAAAATTTAATTCTCATAATGTGTATAAATTGTATATGCTTTTTTTAATTTAAGTCCACTTTAGCGAACATGTTCAAACAGCTGGATTATAAGCTGATGCATTTGGATTTAAAATATCCAATTTAGTTATTTTTTATATAGCACAAAAACCAGCCACATTAAAAGTTTTTAGAATTTTTAATACTTTTCTTTTTTATCAGTAAAATTAAAAAAAATGCTAAGCCCAAATCAATTTCGTCCACTGTAGACTATTTTATTTAATAACCTAAATAAACCCAACTTGTTAAACTATTTACACAGCAATTAACGAATATTCATATTTAATAAATTTTAGATCAAATACAAGAGAAAAAGACTTAAAATTTGTAAATTTTATCAACAGACAAACAAAAAATAATAATCTAAACAAATGGTCTTCGTAGGGAAAAGGCATCATATAAAAGGTTTACCAAACTAACCCCTGTTTTTTTTTTTTTTTTCTCAGGAAACATCCAATATAAAGTATGGAATGTAATTGTATGTATGCTGAGCATATGAACATTAATAAAATTGTAATGAAAATATTGTTTTTGTACAATTTTGTTTATTTTATATATTCCCTGCCATACTGAAGTTGCAGCATCATCAGTTTGAGCATGAAATGTCCTTCTTATATACTCTAACCTCCCTTTAATGTAGTTAGTTAAAGAGGACTTAAAAGCATTTAAAATTAATCTAGTTAAATAACATGTAGCATATTATAACGAAAATTTATATAAACATAGAGACACTTTTAAAACCAAAAAAAACATCCGCTGCTACAACCAGCAAATACACCTGATAAATGTTCGTATGTATTTGAGGTTGGTGTGGTTGGGTTACATTTATAAAGTTTAATAAACACATGACTACTGAAAATTGAGCAGGGTTGGCAATCGTTTCGTTCGGGTTTTGGTATTAGAAAACGGTATTTTATGAATATTTCGTTGTGGTATTTTAAGTTATATCGTTATACGAGGGCGGATCAATAAGTCCGTGACTTTTCGAACTTCCCTCGTAGTTATATAAAATGCAACACTGCTCCCATCAAGTACGACCTGTTAATAGACTATTGACTTTGAGCAAGTTCCGTCATTTACTTTTCGTTTAACAGCTGTTCAAAATATACAACCTCGTGGATTTTTTTAAAAATGGAAAAAAGTGAATTTCGAGTGCTCATTAAACATTATTTTTTGCGAAAAAAAACCGTCAATCACACCAAGGAAAAGCTTGATAAATACTATGGGGACTCTGCACCATCGATTTCAATGGTAAAAAAGTGGTTTACTGACTTTCGTTGTGGTCGCACAAGTACAAATGACGCTGAACGTTCTGGACGGCCAATTGAGGTCAATACACCCGAAAATATCGAAAAAATCCACGATATGGTGTTGGCCGATCGAAGAGTAAAAGTGCGTGAGATTGTTGATAGATATTTTTTGGAAGGGATACAAAAATTGGAGAAACGTTGAACTAAGTGTATTGAACTAAACAGAGATTATGTTGAAAAATATTTTTTTTTTTTTGCAAAAAAACTGTGTTTCATTCACAAAGTTACGGACTTGTTGAGCCGCTCTCATATTATTTTAAGGTTAGCGTTATTTTAAGTCATTTCGTTAGGTTATTTAAGGATTAATGTTAATTTACGTTATTTGGTTGTGTTATTTTAGCGTTAACGGTATTTTAGGTAATCTTTTAGTATACACATTTTACACATAACAGCAATATCTAGCAAAAATAAATTAAAAAGTTCAAAAGTCATTCCAAAATTGGAAAACCAGTAAAAATGCATTTTTAAAATTTATTTTTGGATTACAGATTGTAAAAGTAGATAATCGCAGCTTTCAGAAGCTTTTTTAAAGTAGCCCGTTTAGAAACTGTAGGTCATCAAAGTTAACTAATTATCAAACTTTTTCAAGTTTTTAAAAAATGTGAATAAAATTGAGATTTTAAAAATTATAAAGATTAATATTTTACTTTTAAGTTTTAATAAATTAAAACCAAAAGTTTATTTTTCGATCTTTTATCATAAATTATGATGTGAACAAGATTATTCAAGTTCAAGATCATTTGTTTTTTGTTAAACAAAAAACCGTGCAACGATATTTATTAATCAAAAAATCTTCATCCGCAACTTAATGCAGATTTTAATCCACTGACAGGTCCTTACATGTTGGTTCTCTGATGATTGTAGGCGACGCTACATGAAACATGTAAGGACCTGTCAGTGGATTAAAAAATACTAATTGTTCAATCTTCTTTCATGGAATGAACGATATGTATGTATTTATGATTAACAAATGTTTTTTTTTTTTTTTTTTAGTTTTAAAGTAATGATGTTTTTGAGGGAGAGAAAATTATGTATATGGTTAAGATATTTTAAGGTTATCGATATTTTAGCATTATTTTGTTAGAGTATTTTAAGGTTAACGATATTTTAAGTTATTTCGTTAGGATATTTTAGGGCTATCGGTATTTTAAGTTATTTCGTTAGTGTTAGTGTTTTAAAAATAGTTCCTTCAAACGGTATTTAATCGTTATCGGTATTTTAGGGTTAGTGTGTGCCAACCGTGAAATTAAGGGGTCCGGTGTTTTTTTTTTTTGGGTGTTTGAATATCGTCATTTGAGTTGGATTTTTGCAGAGGTCATTATATGAAACTTGATTTGCCAATAAAAAATATGTATTTTTTTTTACTGAGATGGTTGATTTGCTTGATTTCATATAAAATCTACTTAAAAAAATAAAAAAACCTGCACTTAAAAAATTATTGTCAATATTGATTTGAAACTCAATTTCAATCACAGGTTTAATAATAAATATGAAGGGATTATTGTAAAAACTCGATAAACCACATTTTATTTTTAGTTTGCTTTTTGCCTTTTAAGGTTTAAAAAATTAAAAAAAATATGACTTTTGCAGGAGGTTTATACTTAAGGTACTTGCAATAAGTGTTTAAGACAGACTGCTATCAAATATTAATCCATGGATGCCTAGAAAATAGCAAAAATCTATAAAACAATATATGTAGCTTATCAAGTTTTTACAGCAAGTTCTTCATATATATTAAATGTTTAATTGAAAACGAATTTTAGTTTTTATAACCCATAATAACAAACAATTCAAAACCTTTTCAAAATTAAAAAAAAAAAAACTCGCCAAAATGGGGGAAAAATGATTAAATTGAAATATTTCAAAGCATCGCTAAAATTTTAAAAAACCGCCAACATTTAACTTATGGCCAAAATTTATAGAATTCATAAAATTTTAAATATTTCATAAAAATCCCTAAAATTAAAAAAATCAATAATTAAAAAAAATACACAAAAAAAATTGTCAAAATTAAAAAACAACATTTTTATTTTTTTAATTTAAATTTTTTGTCCCCAATTTTTAGCATATTTTTTCCAATTTTTTTTTTTTTTGCGAATTTTTAAAATTTTAATTATGGCTATTTTTTCTTTCAATTTGAGTGTTTTTTTCTTCTTCAATTTCAGCGATTTTGACTGGATTTCTAAAACTTTTTTGGCGATTTTTTTTTTTTTAATTTTAACGATTTTTTTACTTTTCGAATTTTGCTTAAAAATTAGAAATGTTTTAAATTTTTGTATTTTTTTTCCAAATTTTTAACCATTTTTTAAAATACAGTGGAGTTTGCTTTTAACGAACACCGTTTATAACGAACTTTTTTTATAACAACCAATGTTTCTGCTCCTTTACTAACATACTTCTTATATTATATTTTGTCTATTATAACGAACACATACAAAATTAACTTTTACTTGAGACTTCACTAAAGAGATTGAAAAATGATATGAAACGTTATTTAGAGAAAGAATTGTTTCAATATTCAATCAAAAACTTTAAAACTAAGAGAACAAATAATAAGAAAAAAATCCTGACATATTAATTTTACGAAAATGTTTACCACGCTTATAGTAAACTTCGCTTATAACGAACTAAATTGTCCGGTCCCTATGAGATGGTTATCAGAATATAAAATACGCGACTTAATGGACATTTTTATGCAAAATTATTAACAAAGTAGCAAATATTTCTTGTTTAATTTGATAAAATAAAATTTTGACTCAAAAAAATAGACTACAAATCAGAAAAATTTGGTGAAAATAAAAAACTAAGCAGACAGTGTTGCCAGATGTGTTGATTAACACAAAATTGATCAGAGATGCCAGATGTAAATTTAAAAAAATAACGGCCGATTTGAAAAATATAACGACTGATTTTTATGCATGACTCCCCACATTGGCTCGGATTTCATTACTTTGTTTTTTTTTTGCCGATTTTTGTAAAATTAACCCAAATGTATTGAGCGATTTTTTTCTAATTTTAGCAAATTTTTTTCAATTTAACCATTTTTTTTTGAAAATTTTCAACAGTATGTAAAATTTTTCCATTTTTTTTTTTTTAATGTTGGTGATTTTTTTCAATTTCGGCGATTTTTAAAATTTTTAAAATTTTTGCAATTTTTTTAAATTTTAGCATATACTTTTTTCAATTTTAGTTGTTGTTTTAAATTAAAAACAATATTTAATTAAATTTTGAATAGACATGATTAAAGCCTTAATTTAAACTTAAATCATTTAAATAGTTACAAATTACTTTAATTCATACTACCATTTCCATAATTGGACAGAATTAAATTAAACTGTTAATTAAATTAACAAATATATTAATTGAAACACGCTTTTAGTTTTTTTCGGTGTGTGTAATTTTTTTAATTAAAATTCTAACAAAATTTTGCAAACTGAAATTTCTTTTTGAAATATTTGTGTTTTTTTTTATAAGTGCATATTGTTTTTCTTAGTCTGGCATCACTACAAAATAACACTATTAGCAAAACTCTTAAAGGTTTATTAAAACTTCCTGAAATATAAAAAGTTGGGTTCCTGTGAAAAAAAAAAATTGCATAACATAAACTCTCCTATACTCAATTAAATACTTTTTTTGTATTCTACCTTTTGGAAACACTTAAGGGCATTTTTTAAAACAACCAAAATTCATTTGAAAAAAAATTTGAAACTGAAACTCATATCGTTTGGCAATCAAATTAAAATCATCGTAGTTGGCTTTTAGTACGGCAGTTTTATTAAAAATGTTTCAATTCACTATATATGCGCTGGATATTATACATGTGGTTATATACTTTACAAAACATACAATATAACCAACGTAGAAGTATGTATATCAAAGGTTAAAAGTATACTCAATATTCATTTTGTAACCTCCCTTGATTTTTTTTTGTTCTCAATTTTAGCTACCAATATGTATATAATTCGTTTTTTATGTTGTGTGTGTGTGTGTGTGTGTTTTTTTTTTTTTTTTGTTCAACCAATATCCTTTAGCTAAGGAAATCTAATTTTTGCACCATTTGACAACACTTTTACAATTTTATTTGATTATATTGTCAGTGATGCAGTGATTGTTAAAAGATATTATATCCTATTTAGTTATATGAGTGTATGTATTTTAGCTTCTGTATTTGTATATGGTTATGTGTTACCTTTGAATTTCTTTTATTTTATTTTTTTAGTATTTGAAATCATTGTGTCACAACATTAAACTGTATCTATGATTGTCATGGGTAAAATAATTTGGGATTTATTTAAATGACAATTAAATGTTGACATTGTTACTAATAGTATTTTTATATTACCATTATGTTATTTTCATATCGTGTAGATGATAGAAATGAAAATTTTTTTTTTTAACGCAAAAAGAATTCACAGATAATTTTAAAATTAGTTTCAATTTAGTCAAATTATATCAAATGCAGTGAAAAATTAGTTTTTTAATTTTAAAAATCCATTAAGTTTTGGGAATATTACAACTTTTAATAAAAATCGAAATGAATATCAGTCATAAGCACAGATGTTGCAAATTCGGTAATTACGAATTTCAGCCGGTTGGCACAACTTAACATTAGTTTTCAGAACAAAGTTCGGTTAATTCAAAAGAATTTTAGTTGCTACTCCCAAAATATTCAGATATCTAATGTAAATATCGTTATACTAACTAAATTAATCGGTTGTGATTATTAAAGTACTCTTTTCAATTCCGTTGGCACTTTATTTCTCTATGTGTAGGAATGGGATGAAACCAAAGGTAAATGAAAAATTTTTTTTTTGAGTGCGAGATTTTTTTTATGCGCTTTTGAAGTTGGTGCTTTTGGACCGCTGTCTAACATGAAAAAAATCATCAAACATTTGACAAAATAATGCATATTTATTTTTATTGTCCTGGAAAGTTGTGGTGTTATTTTTTTTTGTTGGGTCGAGAAATCAATTTTTGATATTTATTTTAACTTAAAATCGACGCTAGATGGCGCTGTCATACAAATTTTGCTATTTCTTGTAGATTTTCATATGAAAAACGGTGTTTTTACTCTTTTTGAGGCTAACAAATCAATTTTTGATGTTGGCTTCATTATAATACATAATTCTAATGATATGACGAAGTACATTTTATTATACTCAGTACGTTACTATTACAATAATGGTATTTTTATGGAAAAAAAAATTGTGTTTTTAATTTTTTGGTCTCTTTTTTTAATTTTTGAATTTACTTTCGTACATTTTGGGTTGGAATATAGTTTTTTTCTTATACACTATTTATACAGCAGATATGCCTACTAAATCAAACACTCACACCTCTACTTTTGCGGACGATACTGCATTTGTGAGCGTTAACCAGAATCTGATGGTTGCATCCGAACAACTACAGTCTCATATTCATGAATTAGAACATTGGTTGGAAAGGTGGAGAATAAAAGGTAATCCCACAAAATGTGTTCACATAACATTTTCCCTTAGGAGACAAAACTGTCATCCAGTTACAATTAACAATGTCAGTATTCCGGAGCATAATCATGTCAAATATCTGGGGATTCACCTAGATCGTCGTCTTACATGGACCAACCATATAGAATAAAAAATAACCCAGATTAAATTAAAATCTGCTCAGATGCAGTGGCTTATAGGTCCACATTCACCTCTTGAATTGGAATACAAAGTGCTTTTGTCTATAATCAATCCGATATGGTCATATGGCATACAGCTATGGGGAACAGCCTGTGCCTCCAATATCCAAAAACTGCAGAGAAGACAGTCAGGGCTTTTACGACTAATAGTTGGTGCTCCATGGTACATCAGAAATGACAACATCCATAAAGACTTGAACATTCCCACTGTTCAAGATGAAATAGAAAAGTACTCAATTAAGTACGTGAGGAAACTAATCGATCACCCTAACTCGCTTGCAAGAGATCTATTGCTATTTGAAGGACATCGGCAGCTAAGAAGAAGTGATACTTTGGACCTAGCCAGACAGAATGGTCCCCTGGTCAACTAATTGAAAGAATAACATTTAGGCTAAGATTTGAATACAAATTTTGGTGATTGCATTGGCAATACCCACTATATTATTAAATTAGGTTAAGATTTGAATACTTATTGTAAATTTTCAAGGAAAGATCAAATAATAAAAAATGAAGTTGAAAAAAAGTCACTTGTAGAACAAATTCAATTTTTTGCTAACCTTGTAGTTTATTTAAAAAAACTAACCACATCAAATGACTGTTTTATGATTTTACATTAATTTGTTACAGTAGCTTTTTGTTATTTAAAAAAATAAATGGTTGTTTATTTTTTTACTAACACGTTTTACTACAATTGTTAGTCATTTTGAGAACATTCAAAAACAACTGACAATGTTAGTTGAATTTACCGAAATGTAAGTCGTCCTTTCTTTAAGTGAAATTTCATTTCTTTTTAATTACATCTGCAGTGGGGTTTACCTACATAGAATTGAGTAGAATTTAAATATTAACATTTCGAGGCCATTTAATACCACTTTCCTATCTAATAAGTATGCCCATGAAGTTTTTAAAAAAACTTCGTAATATAGTTGAAAAATTTGTATTCCGGAATTAGAAGGACTGCATAATCTATTGTAAATTACATAAAAATTGCATTGGCCGTATTTAAGCTGCCATATATTAGTATAATTAGTTTTGCAACCGCAATAATTATCATTATACAATTGTAAATACGATTATAAATACAACTTTTGCAAAAATATGTATTTTTTTTTTTCAATGTTAGAAAAAAGAAACGAAATAATAATTATGATCGTCTCTACAAATGCCCATAAAATCGTAATTTTTTAATTCCACACAATAATGAAATCGTAATCTATAATTTTGCACTTGTATATTATTTATATCCTGCTGTGAAACGTGGTACAACTCTTGGGCGAAAGGTAAATAGGAAAAAAAATTAAGGTTTTTCTACTACAATACCCCAAATTTTTAAGGAAATATGGTTAAGGAAATTAGGCTAACAAATTAAAAAAAAAAAAACTACCTACACTTTTAAATAGATTTGTTGACTTTTGGCTAAAAAAACGACTTCTCTGGCCCTCTGTGTGATGGCACCCGATTTTACCTTTAAATACAATAAAGTGGTCACCAGGGTTGCCATGGCAGTTCGGATTTCAAATTATAATTTTTAGCATAATATTTAATATTGTGTCATTCTATTACAAAAATATTTTTTTAAGCTAATTCTGTATTCTTTTTTTTTAATTGTTAAAATATTATTAGCGGTATTCACTCTTGATAGCATTTATGCAAGGGTTGCATTAATACTATGATTTTATGCTACAAAGCGTGAGCGTTTTTTTTTGTGTGTATTGTATGTTTACAACCCAAGCATTTCAATGTTGACAAAACACAGCTAATTTCTAACGAAAATGTATTTTCTAGCGATTTTTAAGTAGACTGATTTTTTCAAATAAAAAAGGTTGGCATTATTCTTCGTTCTCAGTGGATTTTTAACTTTGTTGTTATTTTGTGTGAATATCAGCTTTAAGGAAGAAGATCCATTTTTATATTAATATCGTATTTTTCTTTTATTTAAGTTTGTTTTTTTGATAAAAATTTGTGTTAAAATCAGTTGTTTTTTTTACACGAAAATTAAATGTTTTTTTTTGTAAACATTTCCGTTCTTTTTTTGTTTTCCGGCAAAACTAAAAGATGTTAAGTATTGTTAGTTTGAAAGACCCAGAATATGCAATAGGTTTTCGTCTTGCATATAAATAAAAGTCTTGCATATTTTTATTTCATGTATTTTGTTGTTGTGGTCTTGCATACTCTTGTATTTATACAAGATCTGCAAGCTTTGAAAGGTCTGCAAGGGTAGTTTGCTACCAAGAGCGAATACCGCTATTGTTTATATTCATTTGTAAAGAAAGGTTAACCCCTTAAAATTTCAAATTTTATATCTTCATTTTAAATTGTATATTGTGATATTTAATAAGTTGAAAAATAAGACAAGAGCTGAAACTCAAAATTGGAAACTTAAAATATTGATTTAAAATAAATATCAATTATACGCACTAGGTGACCGGTTCTGTTTATTTTAATTTTTATTAAATTAATATTAATCATACGCACTAGGCCCAAAGTCAAGAATTTTTGTTTGCAGTGAAGTTCAGATTAAAAGTGAACAATAAATTAATTTTGTTGTCACAACAACGGCCGAGAAAAAAATCAAAATTCAATTTATAAAGGATTAGAAAATCAATATATAAAGGATTATCGAAATTATATTTATAATTTTGAGTATTTAATAGTTCTGTCTGCTTTTTTTAAAATATATATAGTATTAACAATTTAATAAATTTTGTTATATTATCTAAATTTTTCTTAAACTGTTAATAATTTTAAGCACTAATATTTGTAGCATTAATAAAGGGTTTTCCAATAGGTACTTGACAACTTTGGATTGAATTTGTGAAAGCACTTTTCACTGATCATCTAACTGTTACTTTCCTTTTTTTCAGTAAACTCAACATTTTAATCATGGTAAAGTACACGAACGAACAACGTATGCAAATTATAAAAATGTACTACCGAAATTCGGAGTCGGTGACCGCAACTTTAAGAGCGTTAACTCCAATTTTCGGTCGTTATTCTCGCCCTAGTAGACAAGCAATAACAAGTGATGCTGCCGTGCCAGTGAGACAACTTGTTGGTCGAAGTGCCGAAAATATCGCTGCCGTTCAGGCGGCCGTAGCAAAAGATAAAAATCAGTCGATTCGGCGGCGTTCTCAAGAACTGGGCATTGCCAAGACCACTTTATGGCGAATTTTGCGTAAGGATATTGGTTTACACCCATACAAGATCAAGCTGACTCAAGAATTGAAGCCGATGGACCATTTGACGCGACGTACGTTCTGCAATTATGCTCTAGAAAAGATGAATTTCATCGCAAAATCATCTTCAGTGACGAAGCTTATTTTTGGCTCAATGGGTTCATCAATAAGCAAAATATGCGTTATTGGTTTGGTGAAAATCCACATGTGCTTCATGAATCACCACTTCATCCACAAAAAATAACTGTTTGGTGCGGTTTGCATGCCGGCGGCGTTATTGGGCCATATTTTTTCGTCGACAATAACGATCGTCACGTTGCTGTGAATGGCGATCGTTATCGCGCCATGATTACCCATTATTTTTGGCCCGAATTAGAAACCATCAACTGGGACGACATGTGGTTTCAACAGGACGGTGTCACAAGCCACACAGCACACATTACAATCGATTTATTGTAGAGTAAGTTTGGTGAGCGTGTTATCTCATGAAATGGACCAGTTAATTGTCCGCCTCGTTCGTGCGATTTAAAGCCTCTAGACTTTTTTCTTTGCGGCTACGTCAAATCATTGGTCTATGCCAACAAGCCGACGACGTTGGAAGAGCTCAGAGCCAACATTGAACGCGAAATAGCGGCCGTTACGGTCGAAATGTGTGACCGAGTCATCCAAAATTGGGTCCAACGAATCGACCGCTGCCGAAGTGCCCGCGGTGGCCATATGAACGAAGTCGAATTCCATTCATAAATGTTTTGATTGTATTTCAAGTCGATAATAAAGTTTTGGAAACATCTCAAATGGTTTGAGTTTTATTTAAAAAAAAAAAGTTGTCAAGTCCTTATTAAAAAACCCGTTATATTTTAACAGCAAGAAACATGCTTTTAGAATAGAAGATTTACTTGATGTTGTTAAATTTTAAGAAACCTTTAAAGTAAGTCGCCCTATAAAGTTTAAATGAAAAACATTTTATTTTAAATAGAAATACTGAACGATTTTTAAACTTTCCAACTTGATTTTACCTAAACTATTTGATTCCTATAATGACATCACGTTCATTTAAAACTAGAGTTGCTTTAATAGTACAAAAAAAAAAAATCGTATATACAATTTGATATTTGGGTGTATTAGGGAGCAACTCTAAAGATAACTTTTTTGTTTAATTTGGGAATAAGACAATACCAAATGCTAAAAAAAAATCATACAGTTACGGGTTAGACTCTATTAATAAATTTGTATTAAGCTGCACATTAAAGTAGACTAAAATAAAAAATAGCTCTTCAAATAAGTACAACCCTATTAGACTACAGGAGTGTATAGTTGTGATAACTGGATACAATTTTGTGTGTGTAAAAATAACAAATGTGTCTCTGTGATGGTTTTTGAAATCTAAAGCTTTGCACTTGTTACACATGTTGACCACATACGTATGACTAGGAAAAAGAAAAAAAAAATATGTATGAACTGAAATAAATTGGGGATCCTCTTTTAAAAACCAAATGCATACACACATAGAGACGCATACAAACTACATGTATTAATATTGTATGTAAAGGTACTCTATACACTCAAATAAAACAGTGTATTAAAAACTACAGAAAAACTTTAATTTTACAGAAAAATTAACTTTCTTAGGCCAGCAGACCGTTTAAAAAATTTGTAAAATATTTTGGTAAAATTTTTACTAAAAATTAGTAAAACAAAAAAATTGTGTAATTTGTATATAGAGAATAGGAAAAATTTTACTAAAAATTAGTACAAAAATTGTAAAATAGAATCAACAATATTTTAATAATTTTTATACTAACTTTTTTATACGAGTGTACGTTTGTGTGTTTGGATTTATTTGTTTTAACAAATCTATCTCTGCTAGTTATTTTGGTTGTTGTTATTGTCATGTCACGTTTATCACTTGACACATGCATCTTTTACAACTATAACAAGGCTTGTTAGTGTCAGCAACAACAACAACAACAACATTCAGCATCATCATCATCAGCAACAACAACTGTAATAGCAATAGCAACATTGGAGTGCGTTATTTTCCAGTTACTTTTTTCTTGTCGTAGTATGTTTTCCTACAAAATTACTAACTCTACTTGTAGTTGTACCTTGATCATGTTAATTGAGTGTATTTTGTTAGACACGATTGATGTCTTTGATGAAAATTGAAAGCACCAAATAACAGCAGCAGAAATATAAAAAAAAAAAAATCCAAAATAATTGGTACATGAAATTTTTAAATTAGTAACTAAATGATTGATGAAAGAAGTTAAAGTAATTAATTTTGATAAATAGCATAAAAAATATTCTTTATAACGCCTTAAGGTAGACTGTGATTTTAGTGCTTATTTAATTTTTGTAATTTCTTTACCGGTTGAAAGGGGTTGGATGTTTTCTTTAATTTTATTTCGGTTTATTTTTATAAAAAAAATATTATATTAATAACATTTTTTTTTGTGTATATTTTAAAGGAAATCATTTCGTTTTGCCCAAGAATGTGTTTGGAATTTAAAAATGTCCTTTATGTTCGTACATACACTGAGAAATATTAAGATGTTAGTAAACTTTTATATATAAAATTTATAAAATTAATGAAATGTTTAAACAACATACTAACAACTACTTCTTTTTACCATTATTCCAGTACAATAAATAAAAGTACTTATTTTTTTATCAATATTTTAAATATAAAACAATTATCTAAAAATTTTTTAATATCAATTTTTAAACTCATTATTTTTTCAACTCTAGTCAATACATATATAACTACTTATGTTTGATTTTTTGTAAGTTGAAAAGTAATGACATTTTTGTGCAAGCAAGTCATTTGTGTTTTTGTCTATCAAGTATAACATGTCGAGATAGTTCAGATGGTAGAGCGGTTAACTGACAACATGGAGACCCAGCTTCGAAAAAAAATATTTTTTTTATTAAATTTAGTTTTTTTTTAATTATATTAGACTCGTTATTTTTGTACATACACACCACATATTTTGTAATCTTTTGTAAGGTGCATATAAGGTGAGATTTGTAGTGACAATTGTAAGTACTTGCCATTACAAAATACGTACTCATATAACCACTTATACACTAAGGATATTATGTAGGTAAAGAAGACAGCAATTGTAGTCAAAACAAATGAAATTTCACTTGAAGAAAGGATGACTAACATTTCATTGAATTCAACTAACATTTGTCGTTTGTTTTTACTGTTCAAAAAATGACTAACAATTGTAGTAAAATATACCATATATGTTAGTAAAAAATTAACAAACATTTACTTTTTTTTATTTTAAATTAAATAACAAAAAACGACTGTAAAAATTTAATGTAAAATCATAAAACAGTCATTTGATGTGGTTTGTTTTTTAAATGAACTGCAAGGTTAGCAAAAAATTAAATTTGTTCTACAAGTGACTGAAATTTACATAAAAAATATAGAAACTATATTTTTAAAGCAGAAGTTGTCTAAGTGTATGGTAATGCTTTTCTACACTGGGAATGTATTAACAAAAAACAGTGAAATGTTATTATTAAAATATGTCCTCATCTGCTAATGCAATGCCAATTTAATCTACTGAGATGTCCTTACATGTTTAATTTCGAGTCACCAAAATTCCTCAGACAGGCGAAACTAATAATTAAATTTTAAAAGCAAATATTTTATTCAAGTGACAAAATCTCCGATGAGTTGTTAGTACTCGTATTAAAAGTAATGTAGAAGCTAATATTTATTCAATATTGATTAGAAAGGCCAATAGTTTAAATAATGTGATTCCTTTTGGTTAGTCTTATATATTTTCTGTTCACAATATAGTTTAATTATTCTGATGGTGAATTTTAAGTACTTGCAATAAAATTTTTTTCGGCAAAACCACAAATTTGTTATAAGGGGTTTTCATTATTTCATCGTTATTATTTCTTTATATATTTTTATCACGAAAAGAGCTTAACTCATTAATTGCTTCTCGTTTTCAGATTTTTTTTTTTTTTTATTTTAAAAGTAAATTGCTGGAATTATAAGCCTTTTTTTTACCCGAAAACAAAATCAAACATACAATGAAAAAGGTTAAGACTGTCAAATTACTACGCCTTACCAACCTTTTTTCTTCCTTTTTTTGTCTTTGTTAGACTATTTGAAATATTCTTATATGTAACTTAACTAATTTAGATAGATTTTTGTATGTCCTTTAGAGGTAAAAAAGGCTTTAGAAAGTACGTGGCAAAACAAAATATTAATGAGCTAAGACTGCTCATAGTTTTGAGTCAATTATAATGATTTTTATGGAGAAATTGTTACAATTAAAATTGTAATTCAAAGGAAAGTAAAAATAAAAAAAAAAATTAATTAACTTTAAATTTAAAAAAGTATTTTTAAAACAACAAATATTTTGTACAAAATCAAGCTGAAAAGCATTGAAAAACTCTTGTTTTTTACCAATCAACGGGTATTGTAACTAACTAACTTCAAAGATTTAACAAGAACTAAATTTAAATATTTCATAGCAAGCATTTCTGAAGAAACGATAAATTTAGAAATCAATGATTTTTTTTTTTTTTTTGGCAAAAAATTGCAATTTTTCATTTGTACGTAAACGCGAAAAGTTACAATTATTTTGTGTTGTTAAAAGTAGTAAAAGTGTAAGAAACTGAATAATCATAAAGCTTAGAATGTATTCTTAATTTTCAAATTATAGTCATTTATTTTAAAATTCATTAAGTATTAATTTTTTTAATTTCGATTCGTTACAGAAATGTAACAAAATAGTAAAAAGGAACAAATTGAGAATTATTTTTATATATATTATTTTTTCAAATATGTGATAATTTTACTAATAATATTTATTAAACTGAGACTTTTCTAAAGGCTTGAGGTGCGCTGAATCCGAATCTGACTTTAGAATTTCTGCATTACATCAAGTTTTCGAGATATATAAGCCAACATTTAAAAAAAAAAACCAGTTTTCCGCTATATTCGCGATGTTATAAAACCGCGAATTAAGATTTATTCAGAAAACTTTTTGTGACATCTGAAAGTTTTTTTTATGACATCTGAAAGTCTTCAAAATTCAGGTTTAATGAAATTCCATGGCAAACAGCACAGAAAACTGTAGTTTTCGGATTTTTCATCTCTGATTTTAATGAAATTATCCACAAATATTGTAAATGTGTAGTGTTATCAAATCATTAACCTTTCGGCCCCCACACCCTTTAGGTTTTCGAAATATGACGTCATGAAATTGGCAAAAACGTCAAAATTTATGCCCATACAAAGTAAAACTATACAACTTACAATTAAAATGTAAAACTATAAAACTTACAATTTTCCTATTTTTATCATTCTATAGGGAGAACATTATCTTCAAAATGTCGTCCTAATTTTTTTTTTATTATTAAAAGGTCACGGGTCATTTTTTAAAGTTCAATGTTCAAAGACCCATATCCCAAAATCCAATTTTTTTAAAATTCTAGAAAAAAAATATATGTTAAAAAGGCCTCTCTACATTTGTGGCAAACTTTTAAGGTGGAGGACTTATTTGGTTCCAGAGTTATGGATCAACTTTTCGCCGACGAGTTCAAATGCAAAAGCTTACACACAAAAACAATATGTATACTAAACATTGTATAGTAGTACTTTTTTATACACACACACTCATAACATGTAAAAGATTTTGCATATAAACTTGTCGACGAAAATTTGCTTACGACCACATTTTCCTCTATAACTCCGGAACCAAATGAGTCTACAACTTTTTAACATATACTTTTTTTCAGAATTTTAAAAAAATTGGATTTTGAGATATCTGTCTTTGAGCATCAAACTTAAAAAAATTACCCTTGACCTTTTAATTCAAATAAAAATTTAGGACGACATTTTGAAGATAATGTTCTCACCTATAAAATGATACCAATAGGAAAATTGTAAGTTGTATAGTTTTATAGATGTGATCGACTTTGTATTTTGAAACCCGAAGGGTTTGCGAACACTACCCATTTACAATATTTGTGGCGAATTTCATTAAAATCGGAGATGACAAATCCGAATGCTGTGCGGTTTGACCTGGAATTGCCTTTTATCATATCTTATTTTTTTCGGAGAAAACGTCCTTTGATAAAGAGGAAAACACCCATTTTTTATTCGAGTTTGTTGCAATATATATGTATATAAAGAATCGTTATCCTTCAATAATATACGAAACGCTCAAATATATATAATTTTTTTTTGCATTTCTTTCCAAAATATATAAGATTTTTTATATCCCGAGATTTATGCAGTAAATGGTTTAAAATTTACTTACTTTGGAACAGTCCTTAAAATTATTGAAAACTAATACGACTGACTTACCTAGAAATAAAAGAACAAATTTTTTATAATTAGTACAAAACCAATATTACACTCAAATAAGTATATGTGTCAAAATTATGTTACAAATAATACAAAAATAAATGAAAAAACTTTGAAGAAGTGAACAATATTTAGGTTAATAACTTTTTCTGGTATAAAAAAAAAAATGTAGTGAAAAAACATTTTTGAGATGAAAAAACAATTTTTGGTGGTCTAAAAAAAAAACCAGTTGTAGTGAAACAAAAAACAGTTGCGGTCAAAAACAATTTAAGGTGCATTTAAAATATTATTCACCTCTAACCGTCTGGTAAAAAAATATTGCATAATATTTTAAAAGCCTGACACCACTATAAAATTGTATTAAAATACACCAATTTTTATGGGAAATTTAACATTTCCACTTATAACTTTTTAACCGCTCGAAGCGATTTTTATCAGTTTTATACCAAACTGCTCGGGAGGAAGTTTCTTAATCTAGACAAAAATTTGATGGTAGATACATATTATTATAAAGTTTATTAGATATTTTAGATTAATAATATTTTCTGTTACTAAAATATTGTACTCCAGATATAAATTTTTCGTTGAACCCCGTTTAAGAGGTTGTTAGAACTTTGCAAAACTTACTGATTTTGGCATAATACACCTTAAATTTCATTTTGCGTGATTTTGAGTTAATCATACAATTTTAATACTAGTACCCAGCAAAATAAGAGCTGAGGAAGAAGTAGTAAAAACACCACATCTACTGAGTCGGATGTGGTGCAAATTAGGTGAATCATTATGATTTTAACATTGTCGTGTCCATTGGGCGGATGGAGTGAATATATAACTTCTTTAATAGCATTTTAAATAGTGCATGGATGCTATTTTTCAATAGTTCATGGAAGGTCTTTTTCAAATATATATTAACATTTTTATTTAATAAAAATGTGCAGCATACCTTTAGGGATGTATCTTTAAATATTAAAAAAAAAATGTTTTTGGTGCCAGCGAGTATTGAACACACGAATCTGAGTTACGACCTGCTGTATTAAAGTAGACCGCGCTACCATTTGCACCAAAGTTACTTATGCAATACAACAAACTTAAAACGAACTTAAGTTGAAAATATTGATATTATTTTATGAAAACAAGAAAAATATGCTACACAAATATATAATAAAAAAGATAAAATAATGATTTTTAAAATATTTTTATTATTGATTTCGTATCACTGAGATATAAATTATTTTTAAAATATTTTAAGTTTTGATGAGGTTAAAAAAAATATTAAGAAATATAAAAATGCTCATTTAACAATTTTGAATTCATTGCAAATTTTTAAAATATTTTTTTAATAATTAAGTTGACGAGAAGTGTCTTTAATAAGATAATGACAATGAGAAAAAAAATATTGGAGAAGTAGTTTAACTACAGATCGGAAAAAGTGGCGATTGTGCCTTGGAACGTAAGATCTTTTAATGTTTCCCGTATTTTTTCTAAGATTTGAAGAAAGAGGTCGGTAAAAACTCTATGAGGTAAACTAAAGTGATATATTTAAATTAAGTAAAAGGTTTTAATTCATTATTTTACTAATTAATTATTATTATTATAAACTAGCTTTCAAAATTTGGCTTCGATATTTTTTGGTTTTGCTAATTTTTTGCGATCCGAAACAATAGAATTAAAAAAATCAAATAGATTTTTGAAGACAAAATCAAATTTTTTTACCTATTTTTTTTTTTAATATTGCCCACGTTTCAATTGAGGCACACCTGAAAAGTATATCTTGAAACAAATATGAAAAATTCGATAAACTAATTTTAGCAGTGAATACATCTTTGCATTTTCTTATCAACATAACAATAAAGAATATAAAACCTTACGTTTTTTTTATATTTTTAATAGTTTTACTAAAGTTCCAATCGCAAAGACAAAAAATAGGTTTTTATAAAATAATTATTTGTCCACTCTGGATAACAATTTTCTAATTTAATTTAATTCTTTATGATTAAAGTCAAGATGTTAATATTTGGTCGTTTTTAAATTACTTAACTCTCTTAAAATACTCAGAAAAAACTAAATTAAATAAAAAATACTAAAAAAATTAATTAGATTTAAAAAAAATATAAAACAAAAAACAAAATTATCTCTCCGGCCCGGAATTGAACTCGCAACCTTCTGATTGCAAATCCAACCACTTACCACCTCAACCTCCATATAAAAAAATATATATATGAACTTATAAAAAAGTACTTCTTATGATGTTTTTAATTTAGATACCAATTAATTTATATTGTGATGCAAATGCTGTTGAAAATAACTTTAATTTACCATTTTTGGCAGTTGTTAACAATAACTTCTATTAAAGTGAAAAATGTACGTATGCTAATGCTTTGGAAGTCAAGTTAAAGAGATTCTTAAGCACTACTTCCATTTATTTTGCTGGGTACTATAGATTTCTTTACTGTACATTTTTTTTTATTGCAGAGGTTTCATACTAAAAACAGATTTATTTCAATGCACGTTGATAGAATTTTTTTTTATGAAAATAGGGCATATTGATAAAATATTGTGCGGCCCGGTAGGCTAGTTGGTAGCGTGCTGGCTTATCAGTGCGGGGGTCGTGGGTTCGATTCCCACCAGAAGCACTGGTCTGTTTTCGCTATAACGCGCCGAAGGCCAATAGTAGCTAGTGCCTCGGTTAGGGTAATAGTATATATTTGTAATTATATGACTATTAATTAATAAAAATAAAAATAAAAAAAATAATAAAATATTACAGTAAAGCTCATTTAAGACGAATTCAGATAAGACGAATTCTATGGCTAATTTCAAAGTCACAACGTTTAGGGAATAATTTTCATATAAAAAACATCTTCTTCTCACGAACTCGTTGAGACGAACCCTCGGCATAAATAAACTGTTTTTTTTTTTGCAGTACCACAAACGATATTTCTAATAAATTTTCATATTTACAACGGACTTTATGAAGTTAAAAAATTTTTCTTTACATTTTTAGTCGTTTTACAAATGTTTCATAAAACAATTAAAAACTTTTCTTAAAAAGTACCGAAACATTTTTATTTATAAAACTTAAGGGGTTTACTTTACTTTCTAAATTTTTATTTTTTACTTAGTAATTTAGTTTGAACTTTTTCTACTTATCTCGTATACTGCGAAAATTTCAGTGAAAGTTAGCTGAAGTAAAAATTTTAAAGCTGGTTAAACAAACTACTTGCACCATATTTGACTTGCTCCCTTTTGAAAACAACATATGGACTGATTTTTTTTTAGTTTTTGCGTTTTGTAGAGTACAGAAAAATAAAGTTCCTAATTTTTGAACATCTTTTTTTAAACTAATTTTAATTTAAAGATTTTTAAAAATGCCGAAATTTGGAGATGTCGATTGATTTTTTTTATAATAGTTGTAATTAAAGAATACAAATAAACTGAAAAATTATAGTTCGTGTGTGGAGTGCCTCCTTTTCAGTACAGTTTATGTCAAAAGTTTAACAATATTTGAATGTTTTCATCAAAGTTTGCATAATTTAAGGCAAAATATTAATGAAATTTATTAGACTGTAATTATCTTTATTTTTATTTTTATTTAAAACATATTTACATATTTCACTAGCCTGGGGACAAAAACGACACACGAAATTTAATTTTAATTTAATACAATATTGTGCAGCTTTTAGATTTATTAAAAAAAAAATTTCCACTTGATAAAAATTATTATTTTATATAATAAGTTTGTTATAATTTTTATTAAAAATAAAAATTATGTGTTTTTCGACCTTTAATTGTGCAATGATATTTTATATAATTTGATCCGGTGTAAATGGAGAACCCCTGTTATCACCACCATTTTTTCCAACTTAACATGAGATGGGCCGCAAATAAAACGTGTTGAATACATTTTTTTCGGCACAAAATATCAAGTTTTGATCCAAATCGGATTAAAGCGATTTTATTATTTCTAGGTAATATTAAATTTGAAGTTAATAAAAGAAGACTTAGACTTGTTGTTTATTATCCTTTGAAATCATAAGTCAAATAAACAAAACAAATTGAATGGTAAATACTATACTTAGGTATCATATGTAGTAAATAAAGCTTTTTGTTTATTTCATACTAAATGGTAAAAGTTTGCATTTAGTTTGAGGATTTTATTTCATCTTTTGCAACAACAGTTAACTAACAGTTAAACACATAAAAACAAACAAATGTCAAAAACATGCAACAAAATGCATTCACATAAACTAACACACATACAGACGCATATACAGGCATACAACAAATAGACAATTACTTATAAGAATATACACACACATATACAAATACGTTTGTAAGATGGTTGTTGTTTTTTTTTTTTTTAACAGCTGCAAGCTAAACTATAAAATTATAAAGCCAAAGTTAATACTCCAGCAACAACAGCAGAAAGAACAAAAACTGAAAATATACAAACATCAGATACAACCCTATTCGAAACAGCATCATCAACAACATGAGCAACAACAGCATCAACGTTGTCAAGATCCTACTAAAAACATGTATAAATTGTTGTTGTTTTCGTCATCGTTCTTACAAAAATAAGAGCCAGCTTTTATTATAGCAACAATACTAAAGCATTGCGTTGCCCAGGGCAATTCTTTTTAACTTTTGATCATATTGGGTAATAAAGTACATCACAACTAGTCAAATACCACCCTCAACATTTCATACTTCCAATTTGGTACTAATAAAGGGTGATTTTTTAAGAGCTTTCGGATTTCATTTAAAAAAAAACACATAAAATTTAGAGAACTGTATGAAATCTTTATTTGAGTCGATAGAACGATCTATACAATTCAATGCTTCTAGATGATTTCATGTAAATGTGACAGTAGCTACGGCTCAAATGGATCATACGCTGTCCAATTTTGGAATACTCTCCCCAACATATCGCCCGGTATCTCACGAATAAATTCTTCAATATTGGCTTCCAGTGCGGCAACCGTTTCGGGCTTGTCCCTATAGACATGAGCCTAACATAGCCACAAAAAATAGTCTAAAGGCGTTAAATCGCACGATCTAGGCGGCCCTTGACCGGCCCCAAACATAAATAAAACTGACCAAACGTTAAATAAACGAACTCGCCTCTCAATTGGCCATTGTTTCGCGTACTGTGTGCATGTGGCACAGTCTTGTTGAAACCTCATGTCACCCAGTCCAGCTATTCCAAAAATTTGTTATCATTGCACGGTAGCGGTCGCCATTTACAGTAACGTTCCTGACTTCGTCTTCTTTGAAAAAGTACTGTCCAATGCTGTCACCGGCCCAAATCCACACACCGTGCATTTTCTTGATGCATTAGCAGTTCTTGCAATGCTTCTGGCTGTTCTTCACACCAAATACGCAATTTTGCTTGTTCACGTATCCATGCAAACAGAACTGAGCATCGCCGCTGAACACAATTTTTTGATAAAAAAGCGGATCTTCATCCAACTTTGCCAGCGCTCATTCACTAAAGGTTAGTCCTGTGGTAGGTCGTGTGGTTTCAATTCTTGCACCAGCCGTATATTACGGTTTTACACCCAAATCCTTCCGCAAAATTTTCCACGTAGTGAAGTAACAGAGGCCCAATTGCTGCAAACGGCGCCGAATACATAATTCACGGTCATCAACAACACTGGCGGATACAGCAGCGATATTTTCCTCTGTCCGCACTTTAAGTATGCGTGTTGGTGGTTTAATAATGTAACATGCATTTTGATAATAAATTTCAAAAATCTTATGATTTTTAGAAAATACACTCATTCTTTTCTACCACGCCTTTCACAATTAAATTAAATAAAATTGCATATTAATAATAGTATTAATTGCAATTGTCTGAAAAAGACATTAAAATTCAAACTCAAACAAAAAATCAAACTTTGCTCTCTGCCAATTCTTCCCTAACTACGTAAGCGCCATCTATCGTATATACAAAGAATATATCATAGATATGGCATCACTTACAACATATGGGAAAACAGTGGACATTAGAGTGAGGTAAGTTTCTAAAAATAGAACTGTTGTGTTGTTGTAGTTGTACTTCTGAGATTATGTATGCAAGAACAAAAACACCGTGTATTGAATATAACTAGTTTTAATCACAACAAAACTCGACCTGACGATAGCTCAGAGGTCTAAAGCGCTCTGTCTAACGTGTAGTGCGAGTGCATGTGGCATTAGAAATCAGTTTATCTATACCACGGTCAGTGATTGCACAGAAAATTTCATATAGATGCAATCGAACAAATAAAAAACATAACAAATATTACATTATTTAAAAATTCAAAAAAACAGGGTCACTGACGATAGTTCAATACCAGAAACTGCGAAGTCTGATTCAGAAAAAATTGAAAATTTGCAATGTAGTTATGATTTTAGAAAATACACTCACTCTTCTCTACCCCGCCTTTCACAATTAAATTAAATAAAATTGCATATTAATTATAGTATTAATTGCAATTGTCTGAAAAAGACGTTAAAATTCAAACTCAAGCAAGCGTTTTCATTTGTTCGTTTGTAAATCGATTCATGGTTAAATTATAGACCAAACTGAACATGTTTAACAGTAACATTATACATGAAAACAGCTTATCTGCCAAAAACAGTGTGCCAAAAAGAAAGTTGCTAAAAAATCACTCTTTACTTTACCTAAAACAATATACAGTGGGGTATTTCACAAATTTTTGGTAATAATTCGGACATTTCTAACTTTGTGTTCTGATTGGAATGAAATTTGGAAACAGGCATATCTGACGTAATATAGACGTTTTATCTCACGGACAAGTCCAACATTTCAATATTTTTGACACGCAGGAGACCACATGTAGTTATACTGTGTACTCAGCTTTTCGTATCACTCTTATGTAATTTCAAAAGGACATTTAAAGTTAAATTTTTAAGCAAACTATTTAAATATTTGTAATCATTAAATAATGCCAATATGGATTCAATTGAAAAATAACAATCTATGCTATTCCACAAAATTATTTATAATAAACTTCGGAACCAAGTTTTAAAAATGTACTTTTAAAGTTTGATTCTTGAATATCCTTGACTGTTTTAAATAAGTTCGTCAAAACAAAAATTCATGTGAAAGGTCTTTTCATGCAAAAGAGATTTGTGAAAGTTTTGATTTGTTAAATTCCATATTTCTAAAGTAAATATAAACTTTACACCACTATTTCATCCAATGGCCACTTAAAAAGTGGACATGGCAGCAAACCAACAACAAATCTTAAATTCTGACATCAATTACAAATTTGTGATTAAGGGCCATTATTACAACTTGCCTTTAAAGTAAATGTTAGTAAAAGGTAACTTAAGCTAAAGTGAGGAATAAAGTGAGCTATAATGTTTTTCGTTATTACAACTTTAACACATAAACCTTACGTTAAAAGTTAAAGGCAACAATATCTTCCCTTTAGCTTATCGGTCACTTTTACCCTAAAGTATACTTATAATACGACGAAAAACTAATAATCTGTCACATAACATCCGAACTTTAGCTATTGGCAAGTTGTAATAATGGTAACTTTAAACACATAAACCTTACGTTAAAATTTAAAGGCAACAATATCTTCCCTTTAGCTTATCGGTCACTTTTAGCCTAAACTGTACTTATAATAACGAAAAACTAATAATCTGTCAGATAACATCCGAACTTTAGCTATTGGCAAGTTGTAATAATGGCCCTAAAGCTTATAGCTTATAGTAAATGACTTAAAGCTTATATAAATCAATGGAGCTCAATTTGTACCTTCCTATTAGGACTGGACCTAAGTCAGAACAAATTGGAATTTAACTTCTTAAAATTTGAATATAATATATTCGTAGGTCCCTACCTACCAGATTACAAATATGTTAATTTTATAAAATTCAGATGAAAAAAACAAAAAAATGGCGAACGCCAATCTTTCGGTGGTCATATTGCCGCCCCGGGGGCATATGTGAGGCAAAACGTCCGAACTTATGCTCGATATTACGTCAGCTATGCCTGTTCGAAACTTGAGTGCAATCTGAAAGCAATCTGAATTTATAAAACAACAATTTTGTAAATATCCCACTGTGCTACATGCTGAGTTTTTTTTTTTTTGTTTGTATGATTTCTCTGTGTGATGATGACAATAATGTTTAAGGAAAAAATAAAGAATAAATGTAGTACCAAGTTGTGATATTTGCTTTAGCTTTTACTTTATATTACAATCACTCGTAAATCCCAGGATATGAGTACAAAAGCTTTACAAGTGCCAAACTGTTTTTTGAATTGATTTTTTTCTTCCTAAAAATTTGCTACCTTAAAAAGGATAGTATTATAATAAAAAATTTTGAAATTTTACTGGAACCTAAAAAATAAGAATTTGCAATTTTTAGAAGAAACTTTTTGATTTTCAAGTAAAAAAATATAGTTAAGTATATAGATAGGGTCCGATAACTTATCAGATACAATTTAATCCAAAATATGGTAAATACAGTTATATCTGCGTGGATCATATTTTAATTAATGTCTTCAAATTACTACATACAATGGAATCTGAATCATAATTCATACAATTTAATACAATTAGGTCAAATTCTATATAAACGGTTCAATTTGAAATTTTATTAAATATGACATGTAAATGACTTTATTACATAATTGAGCTCTAGGTCACGTTTGTATTTATAAAATATTATTATAAGTTTGTTATAATTTTTATAAAAATAAAAATTATGTTTTTTCGACCTTTAATTGTGCAATGAAAATGAAAATTATTCAAGTTCGAGGCCATATACTCTATATTTCTTCATTAGGATATTGTCCTAACAAATAATCTATAGAGTTTTTGTTTTCAAATTTATTATTTGACCCTTTCAGGAATGTGTTGATAGTCTATTTCGGGAATTTTCTAGGTTCCCATCATCAGAACACGTTTTGAAAGCGGGTAACAATCCCATGTCAAACATCAAGCATTCATATGAACTAGTTTACTCACTACATGAGAACTAATATACATATGATTTTGAAGTTAAAGATTATAACCATTGATCAAAAAATAAATTGAAAACTTGTTTGTGTGTATGTCTACCTTGGTAAATATTCAATACACGTTTTGTTTTTTTCCTCCTTTTATGTTTTGTTAAGTTTGTAAACAAAACAGGGAAGTAAACTAGGCGGTACTTTGCCTTTTTTCACAAGTTTGTTATAATTTTTATTAAAAATAAAAATTATGTTTTTTCGACCTTTAATTGGCAATGAAAATGAAAATTATTCAAGTTCGAGGCCATATACTCTATATTCTTCATTAGGATATTGTCCTAACAAATAATCTATAGAGTTTTTGTTTTCAAATTATTATTTGACCCTTTCAGGAATGTGTTGATAGATCTATTTCGGGAATTTTCTAGGTCCCATCATCAGAACACGTTTTGAAAGCGGTAACAATCCCATGTCAAACATCAAGCATTCATATGAACTAGTTTACTCACTACATGAGAACTAATATACATATGATTTTGAAGTTAAAGATTATAACCATTGATCAAAAAATAAATTGAAAACTTGTTTGTGTGTATGTCTACCTTTGGTAAATATTCAATACACGTTTTGTTTTTTCCTCCTTTTTATGTTTTGTTAAGTTTGTAAACAAAACAGGGGAAGTAAACTAGGCGGTACTTTGCCTTTTTTCACAAGTTTGTTATAATTTTTATTAAAAATAAAAATTATGTTTTTCGACCTTTAATTGTGCAATGAAAATGAAAATTATTCAAGTTCGAGGCCATATACTCTATATTTCTTCATTAGGATATTGTCCTAACAAATAATCTATAGAGTTTTTGTTTTCAAATTTATTATTGACCCTTTCAGGAATGTGTTGATAGATCTATTTCGGGAATTTTCTAGGTTCCCATCATCAGAACACGTTTTGAAAGCGGTAACAATCCCATGTCAAACATCAAGCATTCATATGAACTAGTTTACTCACTACATGAGAACTAATATACATATGATTTTGAAGTTAAAGATTATAACCAAAGTACCGCCTAGTTTACTTCCCTGTTTTGTTTACAAACTTAACAAAACATAAAAAGGAGGAAAAAAAACAAAAAGTGTATTGAATATTTACCAAAGGTAGACATACACACAAACAAGTTTTCATTTATTATTTTTGATCAATGGTATAATCTTTAACTTCAAAATCATATGTATATTAGTTCTCATGTAGTGAGTAAACTAGTTCATATGAATGCTTGATGTTTGACATGGGATTGTTACCGCTTTCAAAACGTGTTCTGATGATGGGAACCTAGAAAATTCCCGAAATAGATCTATCAACACATTCCTGAAAGGGTCAAATAATAAATTTGAAAACAAAAACTCTATAGATTATTTGTTAGGACAATATCCTAATGAAGAAATATAGAGTATATGGCCTCGAACTTGAATAATTTTCATTTTCAAAATATTATTATTTTATATTCTCCAATATTCGTCATTCTTTGAATGACATCTTCAGGGAGTATGAACAAAAACAAACAATATTAAAAATATTAAATTTTTCTGCAGCTGCACTCACTCTGGTCAACACAATATTTAAAATGTTGTTAAAAACTAAATTGTTGTTGTGTAAAACTAAATTTTAATATGACACCATTGTATTAAGCCATATAAAAAAATTAATGATATCATGCTAATTAACAGACTTGGACGACGTCAATTACATTTCATAATCATTCACTTGTGAAATTTTTCTATATCATAATATTTTAGACCTACGCTCACACTTATGGGCTTAATCGCTTCCTTGGAAAATTTTCAAGTTTGTCAATACCCTTTTTAATATTGACAAAAATAAAATTTAATTCAATACAAATAAAGATTTTTTTTACTACGAAAATTTATGTCCTACAAAATATAAATAAACTTTAGTTATTTACAAATTTCAAGCATACATTTTGTGGGTTCATATTTCGGATGAAATTTAATAAGATTACATATAGCGTCACATAAAATTTGATATGACTACATAGGATGCCACATTTCAGTAAAAATAATCAGATTTATTTGTATATAAGATATAAGCCGTAATGTGACTCTATTCAGAGTCAGGTATGACTTCATCCTATTATATATGACTAAATATAACTATTTTTAACGGGTTTTGATATAATCATATCAAAATATACCTCATATCACATTTGGCAACACTCAACGAGTTAAAGTTGTATAAAATCATAAATGTTCATATAACAATAACTTTTTAACATCTACATGGTTTCTTATTTTCACTAATAAAGTTTCTTCAATAAAATGTATCAACTATTTCCAATGAACCTAAAAAATCTATTCTCTTTACGATTCAGTTAATAAGAAATTCTGTTGTCCATAAAATGTCTTATATGTAGGGTATTTAAAATTCATGTTTACTTTTATAATATTTAAACTAGTATTTCATTGTTTGACTGACAATAAGAGTTCCATAGAAATTTGTATTTAGTTGCATGCAGTTTAAGTGATGCTGTTTATTTATTATTTTACTTATGCAATTTTTTTTTCTTACTCATCTCAGCTTATGTTGCCACAGCAAATTATATCCACTTATCATAAAAACAGCATTAAAAACAGCAAAAAGAAATATTAAAAAAATTACTTTTAGTTTCTTAAATAGTGGTTTATACTTAATTTGGTTTTGTTCAGAAAATGAGCACTTAAATGCACATTCATTAAAAAAAGATTTTTATACCACAAAATAATTACCTAAAGACTTTTAAAGGGGGGGGATTGAAAATATTTAAGGTATTTCTTACAGGATAAAGTGTATTTGAGATTAAACTTTAATGATTTTTAATGAGGAGTTTTCTGCGTTAGCAGCGTGGCATGGATCGTCACAGAAATGTTATTGGGTTAAGTGACAGAGTATAGGACAAGGTTTAGAATGTTATATAATTTGGAAAATTTAATTAGTTTTTCGAAGGATTCAATAATCGGACAGACGAATTTAAAGAATGTACTTATGAGCAAGTTATGGGCTTATAAATGATATGAACAAGTTATGGGATTATAAATGAGGCCATTAACACGCGCGGTCCAACTAAATCCACTTCTTCTCAGCAAAAGCCCCTGCCGACTTATTTGAAAATGTAAATACAGCAGAGAAATGTCGCACGACGAAATTGGAAACGATATAGGAACTTGTCCGATTTTTATGAACTGAAATTTCTCAGTAGGAAAATCGGCGAAGAATTAGAAAAACAAAAAAATAATTATTGGACTAACTTACTTGCAACATTGGACAAAGGTTCTGCTCTGTTTGGAATCTGGCAAAGATAACGAGGAGGAAAAAGGGTAACTTAATACATTTTTTGAAATACAATATCTCTCGATTCACTACACCCAGGGAACTTCTGCTTAAAAATATGTAGTTGTTTGGGTTGTAATACAGTTTCTTTATTTTTAATACATATGTCAGTCATTTGTAAAACAAATTAAAATTTTTACTAACCTTGTAGTTCACTTTAAAAAAAAACAAACCACATCAAATGACTGTTTTATGATTTTACGAGTACATTTTTTACAGTTGTTTTTGATATTTAAAAAAATAACAAAAAAAAAGATGTTTGTTTATTTTTTACTAACATGAGGTTCATTTTACTACAATTGTTAGTCATTTTTTGAACATTAAAAAATGACAACTTTTTCAACCGGTTGCTGGCTAAAATTTTAAAAAGATCCTTAACAGTAAAGCCAAATTTAACATTTTGCTTGCCAAAAATTAATGGAAAGGAAGTCACAATAACAATTAAAACAATATTTGCGAATTTTTCAGTTACATTTTCTTTAATTTGAAAAAGCTTATAATAGGAAAATGACGCTGAACCAGGGTCTAGTGTATTAATGCCTTAGTAATCCTATCGCATTGTGTAGAAGGAACAAATTTTTTTGAGACTAATGTTAATATTTTAATGCTGAAAACTACTTGTCATGTTTCTTATTCAGAATCATAAATTTCAAAAAAAAAAATATATATATATATTCAAGACTAAAACAAGAAAAAATTATAAGAAATTATTTATTATCCTTAGTAACTAATTGTAAGTGACATGTGTTTGTACCGAGATTATTTGTATTAAATAAACATATTTTGTGCTTTGTAACCATAGAAAAATAACCAATTATCAAAATTATGAACAATAGCAAAAACTAAAATCTAATAAAGAAAAAGGACAATGATTTGTATAAAATTTCTTTGACATATAAACATTCACTACAGGACATATTTATCAAAAAGGTAAAGCATAATGTAAATTTTAATGCGTATAAATTTATTAAATATGTTTTGCAGCTATCCCTTGGTTAACAATGTTTCTTTAAAAACAAAATATAGACAACATTCTTCATACTGTGGATTAAGAAGTAAAACTTAAAATATGAAAATGCTTTTATTGTTTCCAAAATTTCGACGGATAAAATTGCTAACTTTTGTTAGCAAAATTTTTTTGATTTATACATTTTGGGGCAACGTGTCGTGTAAATCGATGGCTAGGTGTCGTGGTTTAATACTAAACATCATCTTATGTGTGTATGTTTAATAAATCATATTTATTTAATCTTAAAAATAGTGGGTTACTTAATATTTTACTTCATATCATATCGTATTTGACTACAATGTTTAGTTTATATGCAAGTAGCATGAACATAAAAGAAAATGATACAAAAATGAAGGGTACAGATGATCAGAACATAAAAAAAGCATACAAACTTAATGTTAATATTTAATGTTATACAAAATCCTTGAAAAACATGCTGCGGCCCTTCAAGAGTTAAAATTCAGCAACACTTTGATTTGAAACATTTTCCTTTGCTTTAGCAACAAAATTCAACATTTAAATTTTGAATAAAGAAATCTTTTTAAAAAATGTTTCTAAGTCTAAGATAAAAATTAATTCAGATATTATTTTGGGAAGAACGAAGATTCGTTAAAAAAAAATTTCCAGAGGAACTGGAAGGGAAACAGATGCTACTGTCGCATAAACCCATTAGGCACTCTTTCAAACCAGTGGATTTGCTCAGGCAAATGTAACACTCAACCGCATGTCAGAGCGGCTCTCTCCACATCATCGGAACACCGAATTTCATGTATCGTAGATATCGTATATGTATATAATAATTTACTGTGATGAACCAGAAGCCCACGCGGCAAGTATTTGGTGTCCATTGCTCATGAAAAGTTGCAGGTGGTATTCCAAAATATTGCAGATAATTCTGTTGTAATGAATCGGTGAATGTACGTCTATTTGGTTGGGGGACAAAAATGCCACACACGTAACAGAAATTATTTGGATTTTACGCACTCAAATTGTCTTTTTCTTTAGGCATTTTGGTGAATACAATAAAATATAATTTCAATCAAATTGTAAGTTCCTATAATATACAAACAACCGAAACTACGTTTATAGAAGCTGTCTAAACAAAATGTCAGGGTGAGAAGCTGTCAAAACAAAATGTCAGGGGTCTAAGGGAACAGTTGCGTAGGGTTGAGCATGTGTTTGAACTCATAAATTGTCGAAAAAAATAATATATTCGGAAAATATGAGATTTGGATTTATTCACTCATTGCTTATAACTTTGTCATTTTTCGGTCGATTTTCTTCTGGTTGGTTTTAGTTCTTACGCAAAAGTATCATCTTTACGTACATGAACAGAAACCGGACGTTTTTTTTTTTTTTTGAACGATTTGCACTTTTCCGTCGGCACAGAATCACTGTAAAATATAATTTTTTGAAAATGTGCCTATTTTCATCGATATATTTTGAACCGCTTTACCAATCAAATATCCGATTATACATATTTGTTCGTCATCTCAATACCTTGCATGCAAGGAGAGATATGATTTGTCAAGTGAAAAAAGGTCGAAAAAAATGAAAAAATTACAATATCTCAAAAACTGTTCCATAAAAAAAAATTAACCTTGATTTTCTAATTCAGGGGAGAAAATAAATAAGCAAAATCACCTCTCATCAAATGCACATTTTCGGTGTAAACTAGTGTAACCGTTTATATATATTTATTAAAATCGTTGCTACAAATGAAATTTGTGTAAAATCTGTATCTTGGAACTTCGTCAGTCAAACAAAGGAGCAATAGAGAAATTCCCTTCTGAAGCTTAAAAGTTCAAATTGGTTTATCGAAATTTTTTGATAATTTAATATAACATATATAAATTTTCATCTTTCAATTAAAAAAAAAAAAATTCTTCAAGATACCGATAGAAAATAGCAAACAAGTTCCATTGTAGAGCAAAAAAGCTAAAATAAGCTGAATTTTTAAAGAATAGAGTCAAAAAGTAGCTCTACCAAATGTAGCTTAAATTTTTCATAAATTCATGATCGAAACATGTATTCAGTCTATATAGTTCTATCGTTCAAATAAAAAACAAGCTCAAGCATATTTGTGGCTGCCGTAGTTATTACTTTTCTCCATTTTTTTTTTTTGTTTTTAATATTGTTAAATTTTAAGATAATACTTCTAGAATTTTTCACAAAAAAAAATTTAACTATTCTATAGAAAACATATTTTCGCCTAATCGATAACAAATTCTTTGATGATTCGCATCTATTTCGAGTAACATCAAAATATTTCAAATAATTATTCGACACGATAAGTCGGTCAAAACTAATTTAATTAAAGATATATGACCCTTTCTGCCAACAAACCACCAAAATACATTAATTTTGAACTAAGCATTATTATTCAGTTTTATCGATTTACGTACCCGAATAAAAATATTCGAATAATATATTAACTAATTAATCGCCTTGAGAGAATAATTACAAACACTGGTTCATATAATTTTTCTTCTAAAGAATCAGTGTCAATTCAGTAGTGTCCGACCGAACAGTTCGGCCAAAAAACTATATTTTGTCGGTTTTTTGATATCTAGAGGGCAGTGATGACAAATTTTGGTATTGGAAACATGTTTGTTGAGCCGATTTAATTCGATTTGTGTATAAAATTAAGAGAAAAGCCGAAGTTGAGCTTTAAAGTTAAAAGTTCGGCCGCCGAACTATTTTTGATTAGGCCGAACTTTCTGAGGCCGAACAGTGAATTTATTGCTTAACTACTTACTTTTCTTCAAATTTGACACTCAAAATAGCATCTAATCAGTCTAATAAACATTTTCCATCCGCCACCAATTTGTCCATAATGCTTTAAAATACCGAATACAGACCAAATGCATTTTCTGGCCGAACTGTTCGGTCGGACACTGCAATTCAGTACGTATGAGTGATTTTTTTTTGATATAATATTAATCATACGACATGTTAGATAATGAGCATATTTCGTGTTAGATATCGAGCATGTCATATTTTCCATAAACTATAGTTTTCACCTGGGAATACAATCTATTAAGACAATAGAAACAGTGTTTCCTAATTTTTAATAATATAAAACTTTCCTTTAAAACTGTATGTTCGTTCCAATAATAAATTTAAGAAAATTTATATATTTTATTTAATGCTAAACTTAAACTCCTTACAAATTTCCAATGTTTTTTTTTTACAAAAAATAAATTATACAGTTGCATATGAGACGAGACATGACTATGACAATAACAAACATCATAAACTGTAGCAATTATCAGATTCAAAACTGATGCTGGCACTCGTACTAGTTACCTTCACAATGAAAAGCAGCATATTATGTAACTAGAAACTGGGGAACAAAAAAAAAAAAAAATTTTATAAAAATGTACTACAAGCAACATCATTTGAGCAACCAATCTCATTTGTTTAATAAATATTAGATATGTAGAGGTATACAGCGATATTGCAAAAGTATACAAGTATACATACAGTGAAGGGAAAAATAACAGCAAATTTTTGTTTTTTTTTTCCTAAACAAGAATAGAGATTTATTTTAAATTATTCGTATGAAACAAGTGCTCGTCAAATGAACTATGTTAGTTAAAGTCTTTGAGGAATTTCAAATATTTTCGACACCTGTTGAAACTGACTTAGATGCCTCTTATTTCTCAAGTTTATTTCTAGACTGTAGTAAAAAACTTTGACATACAAAGTTTCGCTTTGAAAAGTCTTTACCTTAAGAATGGATGGCCATTTAAAAGTCGAAAAATTAAAAACAAAAATACTTCAAACTAACTATAGTTTTTTTTATTCATTTTAATTTTTGCTCCTAGTTTTGAACTTCAAATCCAAACCAATATACAAATGAAGTCACTAGACTTGAAGATACAACCACTAAAATGTAATTTCCATACCGCTGCTTGGTGAAAAGTTTTTACGGTGGCTTACAAGTGAAACCACAATTTCTAGGTTTTTAAACTTTTGCAGTTTTCTCCATTTAATGAAGTTGTAAGAACAGTATTAAAAAAA